>VZTR01018855.1:3893-14133 GCA_013400775.1 Chaetops frenatus
AATTTTTTTTTTTTTTTTTAAAGCTGGTGCTGGTCTCCTCATGCCTTTTTCCCCTTGATCATCATTCACACGAAACCCTGATTATCACTCTGGTGCTTTGTATATGTGAAGATCTAATTAATTAATTAATTTTTCACACCTGAAGACAAATTGCATTTATATAAAATCATATGAGGTGTTCAGATATTTTAGACACGGGGACCAGGTCATTTGCATCCTGTTCCCAGTTTACTGCAAGTTTCATTATTTTAATCTTCAGTAAATTATTTATCATGTATGGACTGTGGATTTGTAAGGAACATGCAAGAAAAATGGTCAAACAGTAAAGTAATTGAAAAATTATCTGCTTTGTGTCATCAAAATACTAGTGAAATATCAAAACAAATTGAGAACCCAATTATAAACCTATGAAATCTGTGTGATTAAATGAAAGCTGAAGTGATTAAATCATGTTGGGATAAGGTTGGGATTTGATAATTAAAGTAATATTGAGATTTTTTCTTTAATATTTAAAATTTTAGGGGTTTTTTTCTTACATCATGAGCAAGGGTGTGTGGGGTTTTTTCTCACAAACATGATGAAGTTTTAATGCATCTTCTTGCTTTGCTATAAATATAGTTTTTATAAAGCAAATGTGCTTACTTTGTGTAGAGGAATCATATCAATTTAACAGTCTGGCTGTCCTATAAATACCAGCATGTGAAACAGTTGTGTTGATCTTTTTAATGTCACTCACTTCTTTAAAAACATGTTTATATAACTTTTAAGTAGGACTTTCTCTTATATACAAACTGAATGTTGTGTATACTTTTCCTCCTGTACTCCAAACATGGTGAGTATATTTGGTCCCAAATTCCTCTAACCATTTAATATAGAAGATGACCAGAGATCTTATTATGGGGAGAAGGAGAACTTTGCTCTTTTCAAGAGTCAATGGGCATTTTATTCTTTACACTGAAACACCAGAATGTTCTCTCTACTCATTTTTCCACAGATAATCTTGGTTTAATTCATCTATTACCTCTTCTTCTTAATAATTTTCACTTGACAAATATACTTTACTCGAGGAATGTTTAAAATTAAGCTGCAGGCCTTGTAGAACTGGATCACATTCTACTTTTCTGAATAAGGAGATAATGGACATCACTAAGTTATCAGTAAAAACACAGGTGTGCCACACATACTAGTTTTGCACATCATGTCAGCTGGAGTTTGAACATATCCAATATACAAGTGTTCCATGACTTGGTGCCACACTCTAGATATTCATTTCATTTCCTTTTTTTCACAGATGACCTTTATATACCTGAGGCTACTGCCAGACCAATTGACACAGATGTCAAAAAACCTCCAGAATATGTTGACACCTGGAAAAAGCCAATTTCTGGTAAGATTAATAAAAGTAGACAATAAAGCAATTTTTAACCGTTGTTATTAAAAAAAAAAAAAGTTGCCTTTTCTGTGCACAAAGCACTTCCACTGAGAAGAAAAAATAATTCTTCATCATCCTTATAAATACACATTCTCATGGTTTCAGGATGCTACTAAAAGAGATAAGAATAATTCATAGTCACTACTTAATCCCTTACATATGCTTAGTCACTACATATGGTTGAAATTTTCACCACCAGAGCTGTATCCTAATGATGAAACAGCCACAATACTGTAAGCATGGATATTTTTCATGCTAATAGTTTCCACAAAGCAAAGGTGAATAAGGTAAAAACATAACCAAATTGTACTCCCATGCGTGAGGAAGTTGAATATTGGGATTATTGGGAAAAATAGACTATTAGGCTTGAAGGAAAATAACAATGTGGAGTAAATCAGGTTACAGGGTTTTTTTACATGTGTAATACACGACTTGTAAGGTTTACTTTTCTGGCAAGTCTTGCAATCACATTTTCCAAATAATAAAAATATTTTAACTGAAAATGGTTTCCACAAGCTGAACTTTAAAATAGGTTTTTTGTATTTCATGTCTGTCTAGTCAACTCCTCAGAATTTTTGTTTCAACTGGAAAGTTTTAGTATACCATGTGTATGCCACACACATACACACACACACACACACACATATATACAAACATACATACAACAGGTAAACACCTTGATGTGTAAAGAATGTCTTTGTTTAATAAACATAACTGAACACAGAACTTTAGCTGGTTTTTTCTGACATAGAAACTAGCTGAAACTAAAATCTTTTTTTGTTTTACTCTTGGATTTACTACACAGTTGCAGATGTTCTTTTTAGGTAGCTTCTCCTCTGAGAACACATTACTGAATTTTTAAACACTAATTTATAAACTGCTGTTTGTTCCTAATCCCTGCGGAATTTCCTTTGCACCTAATTTACCTCTACAAAGAAAAGAGCCGAACTTGCTGTCCAGGTTCTGATGTTTTATCATTTTTAAGTTTATTCAGTCTGACCACTGCACTTTGCAAAGATTAAGTCTAGTGTGATGTATTATCAGTAGCAGCTGAAGGAAAACTAAACTGAAAACAAGGATGATGCTCAGCACTTTTTGTTACTGGATGTCAGGCAGTGGTGTTTCCTTAGGTTAATCCAGCTTGTGATATGCAGAGACTTGAAGGTTTTTTATGCACATAGATTTAAATGGACATTGAGATCAACTTTTACTAGTTTTATGACATTTAATGTCTAAAGTTAAGCTTTTAGAACATTGAGGTAAGCCAATACCTTGACCTGTTGGGTATGGTTGTGAAATTAACTACTCCTGTTTCATAGTTTTCTAGTATAACTGCAATCTCAGCTCTCTTTGTGAGGCCTTAATATGTACATCAAAATTCATGGATTCATAGAATGGTTTGGGTTAGAAGGAACCTTTGAAGAGCAGACATTTCCATCCCACCTGCCTTGGCAAGGACACCTTCTACCAGACCAGGTTTCTCCAAGCCCCATCCAGCCTGGCCTTGAGCAGTGCAGGGATGGGGCATCCACAGTTTCCCTGGGCAACCTGTGCCAGGACCTCACTGCCCTCACAGTAAAGAATTTCTTCCTCATATCTAATTCAAAGCAACTTTATTCTGGTTTATACTATTATCTAATATAAATCTACACTTTAAACAGTTTAAAACTGTTTCTCTTTGTCCTACCACTACAGACCCTGTCAAAAACCTTTTCTCCATTTCCCTCACAGGCCCACTTTAAGTAAAATTTTTAAAGCTGGTGCACTAAAGTCACTGTGATGGATTTTAGGATGTTTTGCATTGGCCACTGCTCAACCTGCCAGGGTTGTCTGGATGGGATCCCTTCCCTCCAATGTGTCCTCTGCACGACCAGCTGGGTGTCATCCACAGACCTGCTGAGGGTGCACTCATTCCCATTGTCTATGTCACCAATAAAGAGACCTGCTCTGAGAGACTGCTCATCCTTCTCTTCCATCAAGAGTGACTGAGTCAAGGAAATAGACTCCCAGTCCATAAAGAAGCCTTGAGATTAATTAAATCCTAGTATTTCACCACGTTTTTGTCCTTACAAAGGAATCTGCATCTAAGATTCTTCTCCTTACAAGAACCTACACTATCACCAAATCCCTAAATTCTATTGTGTTTCCTAGTTTACAAGCTGAGTCTCCACACACTGGTAATTAGATTTGGTAACATCATCGACCAGCACTCAAACCATTGTGGGAAGCAGCAGAAGGAAAATGTAGAAATTCTTGGTTTTCCAGATTACAGTACAGTAGATTCAATTGTGACCCAGTACACTGAATGTGATGTTTTAGTTTGCCTGTAACTGCTGTAGTTGTGCTGTTCAGAAAATATGACAGAAACCACTGGCAAGTCAATACTTGCATGTTTTTACTTCATAAGTATCTTGGACAATCCCATTCTCTAATTATGGGCAGGGGGAAAGTAATGATGAATACTACCATATAGTAGTACCTAGGGCATGATGACATACACACAAAAATTTATTATACTTTTTCAGGTCTTAAGGATATTTTTTTCATCTCCATTTGGAGATTAAGAATTAATATGAAACCTACAGGTGCTATTTTCCAAACCACTACATCCTCCTGAATTAGATAGAGCGTTATTTTCTGTCTTGGTCTGAGGGATTTTAAAAAAATAAAACCAACTCTTTTATAAATGACTACAAGAGTCCAAAAAGGAAAAGGGAAGACAGAGATGGAGATATTCCTGTTTGTATATTGTAAGTATTTCCAAAAAAGCTCTCATAAAGGAGGCTTTGGATCTGTTCCCTTCTCACCCACAATCTTTCTATTTATGGGGTAAATGAAGGTCTGATACACAGGACCTGAGGTACCCTATGGAGCCAGTAATTCTGTATCAGGCAACTTGCATAGTTGTTGACATTGGCAGCATTATGAGAATTATATTACTCTTGAGGATTTTCTCCTTTTAGGTACAAAAAGACTTTTGTTACATAAATGTGTTGCACATATCTCCAGGATTTTCTTAAGGAAAGAAAGGCAAAGGTGAATAGTGGAACAAAAATCTTTTCCTTTTCCTTTCCTTTGCATAATAAAATCCTTCATAAGTGTCTGGAAAATACAACAAAATTATTTGTAAGTATGAATTAAGGGTCTTAGGTTTTCCTTTTAGACCTCACTGTCAAAAGAAATTATGTAATATATTTAATGGGTACTGGCTGGAGCTGCACATTGAAATAACCATGTTGGGTGCTTCAGAAATTTCTACCACAGTAATTGTCTTTGGCCATGTCAGCATATGAGGTGACAATAACTTTTTTCAGTTTTGAATGGCCTAAAATAAAGTGTTCCTAGTGATAATTTCCTTTTCTTATATCTTTTGCTTCAAGCTGAGGGTAGCTGGTTGTATTAGTCAGAAAGCACAAGAGGTCAGAAATTTTGTGGGTAGGATACTGAAGATGTTTCCTAGCACACTGAAGTGGTGTTTGTTGTGTGAAGATATATCCATTTGAATGCAAAAAAATTACTGTTGACAGAAATGAGTAACTACACAGAGAGTGAATCAGTGAAACATTTGTACAAAATCCCAAAGGAGTTACATTTTTTTCAGTGTAAACTTTGTTTAAAACTTCATGGTACACAGTTCTCAGAGAATTTAAGGCTGAAAATACAACTCAGATCAGCTCCCAATCTCACCTCTCCTCTTTTGATATTAAACCAGACGTGAAATTTTGCTTGAGAACTCAGAATACAACTCCTAGTGTGTTTTTGATATTATGGAATGTAAGGTTGAATGATTAATAATCCTGTCTTGTAATGTCCTTCAGTGACTCCATCACCTGGCCCTCAGCACCCTCCTATACCTCCTGCCAGGCCTACACAAATGAGGAGAAAACCTCTGCCTCCCAACACCGTGACTGGTAAACCAGGGAGTCCAGGTATCTCAGCCTTTTCAGCATAAATATTTTATTGTGTGTGAGACAGTACTGGCTAGCAGGGTAAGGGAGAATTCTATAGCATAGATTTCTTTGATCTGTGATATTCCTATTTTATTTTGATTTTATCCTGAAGCAGGTACTTAGTATCCAGATGGATGTTTTGTTGGTGGATCCTATATAAGAATCCTTAGGCTTTCCAGGTAGTCAGAAGCTATCATCTCCTTAACCTTAACATCATGACAATTTCTTTCCCCTCTTGATATTGCTCTCTGTAGTTTCTTGGAAATACAAAGGTCTTGGCTCCACTATATTTCCAGTTGTGGGGCTTTTTGTTTATTTCATTTGGGACTTCTTGTGCTATTAAGGCATGAAAGACCTAAATAATTCATACTTTGTATGGCAGATAAGTAGTAAGAATCTCCAAGCTGCATAAGACAAGCTATAGACAAGACTCATCAGCAAAGCCAAGATTGAAATGCTGTGTCTGTACTTGTTGATGGGTGGTGTTTCCTTAGTAATAGCTCCAACAAAACAGAAAACCTCATCAGTCTTACACCTGATATTTTTACTTTTGCTTGGATTGGGATCTATACTAATTTTCTCCACTAAGTGTCTAATTAATTTACCAGTGTTTTGAAATTTCACCCTTTTTCCTTACACTAGAGGCCAGGTCATGTGGTAGTCTGCAGTTACCATACCCTCCTAGGCTTTCAAGATGGAATAAATTGGTTAAATGATCTGGTTCTTCCTTGTGGGACCAGTAGAAGATTTTCCTTCTTCTGTATTTCCTAGTGTTTTATCCAGCTTAGTTTTAAACATTGTAATTTTGTTTCTTCTGGTTCCCTGAAGGGACAGTTCCACTGTACTAACAGGAAAAATTTGCCTCAGTGTTCTTCTTGGATTTTCCGTCAGAATTCTGTCCTCTTTCTCACTAACACTGTGATTATTTCCTTACTTGCATCTTTCTAGCTCATCCAGTGGATATTATGGAAAGGTTTCTATGCAGACATTAAAAGTCGCCTGAATGGGGGAAAAAATATGGAAATGAGAGTTCCAGAAACTTTGTGAAGCTGAACTCTAGTGAGAGTCTTTCAAATTTCCACTTTATTAAGGAAATTAGTGGAAAGTAGGAATTTTTGTTGTCTTAGATGTGGCTCAGAAGAGTTCTGCCTTCAGTAGCCATGGTCTGTGTGATATATGAAGGGGAGCTAACTGCATCATATGGTTCTTGACTCTTCAGGGTTGAGATTTCACTGTCATGTCATAGTTATCTGGGAGTATCTGCATGTTTTGTGAATTTAATTCTTGTCTTTTACAGCTATTATGCAAGAAATCAAGACATTTACCATGGATTGTTTGCCTCTTAGAAACCTGTTTTCTTTATTAGGTGGTAACAGCTGAAGAATGAAAGCAATGTCACATAATCTAAAATACTTCTTTAAAATAGCTGTTTAATTATAGCCAATAATATCACCTCTATCTGTCAGTTTCTGTCCAGACTTATGGAACCTACTACAGAAATGAGTTCAGCAAGAAAACGTATTTCTTGAGTCATATGGTGCTATAATGTTGACAATGCTGGACTTGGCCACATTTTCTTTGCTTTTATTTGAAGAGTATCTTAATTTCTTTCAGTGGAAGCTCCAGTACTGTTCTGTGGTTAAATTTTTAATGCAGACCACAGTTAAGGACTTGGTGTTGATGACTGTAAATGTCCAGCCCCACCCTTGCTAATGAATGTGCTGGATTGACAGCAGAAATGAATCTTACCTATACTTGGGGGAAGAATCCAAGTTTCAGTTGCTGACTTCAGCTATTGTGTCTTGCAACTCCTGAAGAAATCTGCTCTTTCTTTAAGGAACAGCAATGTCAGGGCTGGTCATTTTGCATCCTTTTACCAGCCTGGGTAGGATGGTTCTGTGCATTAAACCAGGCTATAGTCTAGCTGACTAAAGTCCTCCAGGACAACCTCAAAGTAACAAAGAATTTTCTTGCTGGGTTTCAGGATTAGGTTACATTTGCAACTAGCACAGTTCAGAACTTTCCTAAATCCAGCTGAGGGATTACCATTATTTAAATGAAAATACTTGTTGCGTGAAGCAGTTGTCACAAAAGTGAGTTCTCTTAGAAAACAGAAAGCTCTTTGACTCTTTCACATGCTGAATATCTTGTTGCTACAAGTCCCTCCATCTGTCACTGTAGCTAAGCCTGCTGGACCAACACCACCTGTGAGGACAGGAACATTATATAAGTCACCGACAGCTTTTGCAACTCCAGAGTATGATGGTGAGCATATTAAAAACAGTTCTGGTTTATTTTTCTTTTTAATTTATATTCTTTTTATTAATATTAAGGTTTCCCTATTTTGTTTCCTTTCCCTAAACTTTTTTGTTGCATTGCATATTTAACATAAAAGTATTCTGTCAGGGGTGATTCTGATTTCTTTTATGCCACTTAGTGACATTTCTGATTTGACTGGAATCATCTAACTCCCTCCTGTCACACATCTTGGTAACTGAGAACATGACAGGGCTTCCATCTTCCTGGAAGTCCACATGTGCTTAGTAGGCTTCCAGTATTACTCAGTGGCAATTTCTAGCTGTGCAAAGACTAGATAAGGCACTTCTTTTCCTGGATGTTTAGATTTTCGCAGGACATAAATTCAAAGTATTCTTTGTCAGTGACTGATAATGCTCATCATAGATGTGATAGTCTCCTTTAATTGATCAAACTGCCACCATTTAAATAGAAAAAAAATTGTAGCAGTGCAATCATAGTGATCAGTGGCTAATATGCCCTTTATAAAACTGGGAGCTGATTACAAATTCAAAGCTAAGTCTTTTCAAGGTGGCATACAGTAATGGGTTTGGAGGAGGATGTGCTTAGAATTTTTGAGCCCAAATGTGTAGTTCTTGGTATATTGTCATGAATGATGCTGCTTCTAATTTTCCTGGATTTGTAGTAGCACTTAAATTCTTGTCTCCTTACAATGATCATGAATTCACTGTGACCCTTATTGCTCAATAAAGCAAGCTGGATGGTAGATTTATTCCTAAATGCTTGTTGGGAATGCATTGTGTTTTATCTGTTGAGGTCCATTATAGTATTTGCATCATGTTCAGTGTAGTGGCTAATTAATACAACAATGTATCATCAATCCTGACTACTTTAGCACATTTCTGTTCACCAGTGTATTTACTTTCAATTTTCTTCAAGTTTTGTGGAAGTTGTGCACTCTGAAGACAGAATTTTTTATTTCCTTGTTATTTTTAGAGAAGTTACTGTGCCAAAGTTATAGTTCTATATATCCCAGAAACATAAAAAAGGTCCAAGGTAAACAGCCAGTACAGTGCAAAAAGATCCTTTTCTAAAGGCCTAAAAAGTATTTAACATGTATTGCATTAACTGAATCCAGCAGCAGTCATGAAATCTGTCATTTTAATTATGGCTGGCTGTACTAGCAGGGTTTACACAGCATCACAGCCAAAACAGAGTCCCTAAAATGAAGAGACAAATCTGGCAGCAAATGTCTACCATTTATCTATTCTTATCATGATTTATAATGCTAAAGGAACTGTGAAATGCTGCAGTTCTAACACTGAAAATTTGTATTTATTGCAAATTATATTATAACTGTGTTTTCTACAGTTGATGCAACTGTCTTCAGCTCAAGTCCTACATCAGAAACAGATTCTTCAGGCAAACCAAGGTACCAAGGTAAGATATTCTATGGTATTTTTACTTCAGGGAGCATATGGAGTCTGACCTATCTTGCATAAAAATTGTCTGATTTGGCTATTCAAAGGCCTCAATTTTATTTTATTCTGTGTCACTTCAGTGGCAGATTAAAGACCTGTAGTACAAACTAGCATATTTTTGACTGAATTCTACCTTTTTTTCTGGACTAAACTTGTGCTTCTTCTGGTGAAACAAAGTGTATGTGATGTCTTTGTATTAGCATGCCTCTCAAAAGCTGCAAGTAGAATTATAGTCTCATTTTACTATAGAAGAAATAAAGTTGATTTTTCTCTTTTGTGACAGATTTTATTCTTTCAAATAGTGTATATCACCTTCTAAAATCTTCAGAGTGTCATTTCCTCAGTGGTGCCAGTGGAAAGGAGGTGAAGGCAGTGCAGATTCCAGGTCAAAAAACAAGTAGAATTTTAAAAAGAAGCAAACAAACAAAAACAACCAAAAGCACAAACAAACAAAAATGAGAACAAGCAACTTAATATTGAATGTATGGGGTTTATTCTGAAAGTTTTGTGTTTGTCTTGTGCAGACTTTTGCTTGGTGTCCTGGCATGGATGTTGAGCACCAGGTGAAATGGCACTGCCATTTTGTAAAAACACTCCATTGAATAATAGTTCTTTCCTATTGCTCTCAGCCCCCCATGTCAAGTACATGAAGAAAGAGGATGATGTGCCTTGCTCCATCACAAGCTCTCTTGAACATTTTCCTCAAGAAGAAGTTGGCAGCAAGGAAGAGCCCACTCGTCCTCCACAAAATCCTCCAACCAACCTCACGGTGGTGACTGTAGAGGGCTGTCCAACCTTTGTCATACTGGACTGGGAAAAACCAGACAATGACACAGTTACTGGTTGGTTTGATTTCTTTCCTGCATTGTGTGATAATACAGTATTTCCAGCTTAATTTGCTTTCACAGTAGTTTTTTGCCATTTAAAAGTACTTTAATCCCCAGGGATTAAAGGACACCAGTGCTTTTATTTTGTGTTACTGTCAGCTCCAGTGTGGATAAGAAAATGCTACTAGCTTATAACAAGACTTACACTACTGGGATCATTGGTGTCAGTGATGACACAAAAAGATACTTCAGAAGTATAACTCCTATCCTCCAGTTTTCTGGCTTCTCTCTGTA
>VZTR01018855.1:14578-88818 GCA_013400775.1 Chaetops frenatus
TCTCTGTACAGCATCTGGTAAGGTCTTGTCAAGAAATCCCAACAATACAACAGTATACAAAGATGCACACACATAATGTAGACATCTTTCTTGACCTGAGGATGTTGTTTCACAGTGGGCCAGATACAATCAAGCCTTACATCCATCCAGTCAGTCACTAGAATTTTGCCAGCACAGTACTTGCAGTACCCATGGCAAGAGGGTCAATAAGCTCTCTCTGTTTTTTTTCATTTCTAAAGGAAGGGGTTTGTATTCAGAATAAATGCATGTGAGTCATGCAGGACTCAGCACAAAGACAGGTAAACATGCCAGATGGCCATTCCTAATTCTTCTATTGTCTTCTGTATCTCAACACTAACTGACAAAAATTGAACATTGAAGTCAGCTAACAAGTCAGTTAATTACTCATCAAAATCAATTCTGAATTCTAGAGAAGTCATTGAATCCTGTTTTCTGAAAAAGGTGATTGCTTCATATTGGCACCAGTCTGAAATTACTTGTTTAGACAGGCTTAAACAAATTTTGCTGTCATCTCTTTCTATTTTTGTAGTTTGTGCATGTTTTTCCAATCATCTTATTTAGGCATCACATCTCTTTTTTATTTTCAAATAAATGTGCTGTTTCAGATAGAAAGGTGGAAATAGAAAATGTAATTTGTTACATCATGTTGTTTGTTACTTTGCTTGACTTTACAAGGGGTTTCATTGGCTATGCCCAAAACCAAAACATATTGGGAAGGTCTGACAAATAACAACCAAAAGCGTGATCAAACTCACCTCCTTGTTTTCATAAGAACTGTAGGAGTCAGGAACCAAGGCCCATTTTGCTCATGCTTTGCTCCTGTTGTGTTGCCACAGAAATGCAGGGTAGTTTGTTGCCTTGTGCACTGAGTAACAAGCAGGCACTGGATGGACTCAGTAGTTCTTGGTGTGTGCCTGTGTGTGCATGCACATATTTGCATGCTCGTTCATTTCCTGCCTTTTCTTTTCCAACTTCAATGAATTAAAAACTCTAAATCATGTATTAACTTCAGGCTGGCAAAAGGCAAAAAGGTTGAATTCCTGTCAAGTTGCTTACTCATTCACTATGTGGTCGTACCTAAGAAGCTCAAGTAAGAGATGTTACTTAATCAAATTTTTCTTTACTGTAATTTTCCAGAGTATGAGGTTGTGTCAACTGAAAATGGAGGAAGTGATGGTGAAAAGGAGAAATCAATTATCACTACAAATCAAACCCATTCTGCTGTGGAAAATCTAAAGCCTGACACAAGGTAATTAGATAATGTAATTTTCTAAGTTAATCCAGTGAATTTAGAGTGTCAGCTGTCTGCCACTTCAAATGGAAGTACCTACAGAAATAAGACCTGATTGGTTTTACTCCTGTTTTGATAGAAAAAAGGTATGGCTTGGTTTTGCTTTCTTGTAAGTTAACAGATAAAAAATATTTGAGAAATCTTCAGGAAATTTCTGAGAGTATTTGTGGTCTGGACAAGCTGCAGAAGTGACCTGTTGTATCAGAAGGACTAACTGTCAAATGTAAGAAAATTACTGTGGAGAGGAAAAACACCTTTGCCCCAAATATAATGTTTTCTTTCAGTGTCTTAGAAAAGCTGGCAAATTAAAAGTGAGTAAGTGAATTCCAGTTGTTGGCGTGCCTCTCATGCAACTAATCCAAATAAGCATGATCTATCTTTAACTATCATATCTCATTAAAAAAGCATCCTTCTTTTTATAGCAAAATTCAGAGCAAGGAAGAAAACCACTTGTCTTTTGTTACATTGTTTATTTGTTGCATCAGAGACTTGATGAGTGAAACTTGGGGTTTTTCCTGTTAGACCGTCCATTTGGCTTTGGTGAATGGATTTTTCTGTTTTAGATAAACTAACCTTTTATATTATTATCATCCATAAATTGGAAACACAGCACAAAATCCTGCATAGAGCCCATGTTGAACCTTTATTTTTAGGCAATGTGTGGTGTAATCTGGGGTGCCAGTTCCACCTCTGCTGTTACCAGCAGCTCCTAGGAGAAGGAATGAAAACCCACTGCACAAGGTGGAGGGCAAGAGAAGAGAATTTGAAAAACAAAATGCCTGGGAAAATTATGATGTCCCAAAAGAGTTTATTTGACAGATTTCATAAGATGGGCTCACAAGATGGCCTAGAATTGCTGTGTTTTGCTTCAAGAATGCCTGTGTTACTTCCTAGAGGTGTGTGGCTTGAGACAGATTGAACTGCAGCTATGTTGTTTTGCCATGTTAAGAGGCAATTAGGCTATGTTAGCAGTACATAGCTTGGGCACCAAGCATTGCTTTCCTTGATCAGCTGAAAAGGCTTAAAAGAGATGGCAAAACTATGTGTTTCTGGGATAGTGACTAAGAAAGGAAGTAGGTGCTGCTAAAGTTGTCAGGCCGTGCTGTTTATGTTTTCAGTTCAGTTCTGTTTGGAAATAATACAGTTGCATCTTAGAAAAGAGCTCTGTGTTATGAAGCAGATTCTCTGTCATTACACATTCAAACCCTTCATGTCACATATGGTGGCAGAGAAGGAATGGATTTGGTTAAGTGTAGAAGGACACTGAAACAAAGAAAAATCCTTGCTACTGGGACCAGTGTCCACATGATCATAAAAGTTTTTCTGTCTCTTCAGAAAGGAAGCAAGATGGAGACAGGCAGATCCAGCTAGAGCCATTGAAAAGGTTGTAACAAAGGCAGAAGCTATGCAGAAGCAGATAAGATGGTTTTTAACTTTAATTAGCAAAAATTCTGTCAAACCTGTGAGAAGACTTCCAGGTTTTATTAGTCAAGGGCAAATCAAAGATCATGGAGTACAGCTGTCTTTTGAGATGTGCATTTTGTTACAAGGGGCTAGATAGGAAATCAAGAGTGACTGGTGGAGGCTGACTTAAGCTATAAAAGGATAACTTTTCCTGAGGAGGGAGTAGCTGCCTTTCACCAACCCCAGCCTCAGAAAGGAAAGACAGTGAAAACCTTTCTGAATGCAGGAGGCCATGCCCAAAGTTGAAAACCTTTGATATAAATTGCAGTGGTGCATGTCCCTCAACTCTCACCAGATTTAAGGATGTAAAGTCCTCAGAATGACTCTGTTCAATAAAACTCCCATTCTAAGCAAAATGCGTGTTTCTTAATTTTGAGGGCACCTTGAGAACTCTGGCAGAAGCACAAGAAGTTACTATTACCACTTAAATCTAAGCTTGCTGGCACACTAAATTCAGGGAAAATAAGAAGTGGTTAAGACAGCTGGCATCATGTAGACAGTATCTGTTCTGCCAAGGAACATCACATGTCCATAATAAGTCTCCTGTCTATCAGGAGCTGCTCATTAAATGAAGGAAATGGACTTGTGGATAAAACTGAGTGAAAATGGGAGGAAGAGTGACAATTAAACACAGCTCAATATTCATTAACAGAGTCCCTGAAATGTCTAAAAATTCGTCAAATAATACATTAAGACTGGGAAGGAAACTTTTCCATAACTAGCCTTAAAGGAAAGAGCTGAAGAAGAGTTGGAGCTGGAAAAGAAATTTGGAAGAAAAATAGAAATCCCTCCTGAAAGTGATCAGCATTTACAAAAGTACCAGCAATATATGGAAAGAGAGATGCTCAGTAGCAGAATATGGATTAACTGGGAAGAACCTCTTGGCCTTGGAACACTTTGGAGAAACTGACAAGCTGAATTGGAGACCCTGCTTTTGCCAGCTTTCCTGAAGCCCTCGGTGAGGTTCTTGTGAATCCCTCATGCTGCTCTGAAGGTCCAGTGCATTCAGAGCTAAAGGCAGTTCAGGACAGCTGTAAAGCAGAGGCCTAAACAAAGACTTCCCAAAAAGGCACAAAAATGTTTGTGAATGTGTTACCTCAGCTTTCACGGGTACGTTTAAACCAGAAGGACCCTGTAGCAGCAAGGCAGTTCAAGCCTGTTGTGCAGCTTTTGAGAAGAGAGGCTCTGCAGTCACACTGGCCAAGGTCTAGCATCCTGTCAAGGTTCTTCAGGTAGTACTTATGGTAGTGCCTGGCCCAGAAATTAAAGAGTTAATTGCTCACAACCAGCAGGAGGGGAGCAAGACAAACAACTTTACAGTGTGAAGGGGGCAGAACAAGCAGCAGGGAAAACCTGGGTGCATCTGAGCCTGCCAGATCATGCTGTTTGTTTGCTTTTCTCTTTCGAATTCTTCATTCAAATAGGTCATACTGCTACACCTCTGGGAAGCTCTGCAGCAACAGCTTCCTTTGAGCTGGCCTTTACACAAGGCAGCTTGTAAAGATTAGGAGCTAATAGCCAGACTTTAAATATTTCAGGAATTTGGACGGTGTTAGGGAGGCAACAAAGAGACTTTTACAGTCACTCATCAAAAATTGCATGTGCAACTGCAGCTGTCAGTAAGTACAAACACAGAAGTTAAATGGGATGAGGATTATCCTGTAGTATTCTGTGTGACCATTTAGCTGTCTGAAAAGTAACTAGACCCAGAAAAAATGCACTGGCTGAATAAAAGTCTTCTGACTTCGGGAACAGTTATCAAGTATTTGGTTTTAGCAGACTCATGTCGTGGTAAAATGGAGATGGAAAGGAAAATGGACTTTCATAGGCATACAACAACCTGTGAAGGTTACTTTTAAACAAATAAAGTTATATATATTATAGCTGTCTGTTTCCTTTCTGTCTTCTATATGCCAGCTTTGTGCTCTTGGTGACTAGATTGCAAGACTCATACTCTGAGATAAAATTAAAATAGAGATTTGAAAAGCTTCCGACCCTGAGGACATAAACCCTTTAAATAAATGTGGGGCACAGTCAGCTGCTTTCCAATGCAACTGATTGTTTGGGGTTTTTTTCTTTAAAAAAATGTTTTAGAGGCTCCTGTACAATGTAATTTCATTGGAATGCTGAGATCCATGTGTTCTTTGCCCAAGGAAAGACATATCACATTGGTGCCATTTTTCCCACGGTAAGGCATGCCTCACAGTTGACAACCACACATTAATTTAAAGGCTTCTTCCTTACAGGACAAATATTTTACCTCTTTTTCACCTAGAGAATTGCCAAATATGTTGACTGCAGGGCTTCAAATCTTAGAAGATTTCAGATAGTTTAAATAACCTGGGAAGTTCAAATCTTGATATCCATTATTTGGTTGGTCAGAGTTTCTGACACTTGTACTCTTGCTGGCACTACACTGCTGTCTGGCTTCAGTCTAGAATTGTGTTTAATTTGATCAGGTAGTTTGCTTCTGATTGTAACCTTTACCTGAAATGTCTCAAAGCATGTAGTGTAGTTATGCTATGTGAGCTAGATAATGATGTATAACTTCTTTATACAGATAGTTATTTGAATATAACTGGTGCTTGAAGAAAACTTCCTCTTGTTTTGTGAATGCCTTCTGCTTAAACATTTCCATTATAGATGTGCTTCTGTGATCTAATATTCACATATACACAGCTGTTGGTTATGACTTTGTACAGCTTTTGTTATCCTTTATATTATTTCCAGGAATTTTAGGGTAGGTCCAGGCCACATTTCACTCAGCCCCCTGTCCAGTATCACACTAAAACACACCAAAATTTCTTCAGTTGTTGCCATCTTTATTCCTCTGTTAATGAAAATACTGTAACAGCCAAATTCCATTTATTCTTCCTTCTCCTGGTTTGTCTGAACCAAGCAGTGAGCTACTCAGTCTTTACTCTGTTGTTCAAGCACTGAGTGTCTGTCACTACTGTGCTGGATCAACCCTGAGCTCAAAGCAGTTAGGTCAGCCTTATCATGAAAAGGGACCTGGAGCAGGTCACCTTCACAGGAGTCTTACAACATATATTATTGTAAAATTGGACCTTAGGGGCAGTCTCTGGTCTTGTAGATCTCAGTTTCCTCCAGTTTCTTTAATGCAGGCTGACGTGGCTTAGTGTGTTAATGCAAATGTCATTTCTATCTTAGCAAAGAAAAATGGGAGAAACAAATGCTCTAGTATGAACTAACAATTTTTCATCCTCCACATGGAAATTCTGTGATTCTTATAGTGAGAAATGCAGTGTTTATTCCACTTGGAAAAGAGTCAAACTACAAGACTGATCGTTTTGGTCAAAGCAGTTACAGTCTAACTTCCAAGCAGCCATTTGAGGAATGAGACCTGCAATATTCCATCTAAGCTGTCATACAGGTCTCCTGTTTCTGAGTTTCCTTACAAGGCTGCTCACACTGGAACTCCCAGAGCCACAGCTCTTTCCTTGTTTTAGATTAAAACTTCATAAGAAAGCATTGCAGTAAATTCTCCTATGTTAATAGTCAAACAAGACCTCCCATATGTGAGTCAAGATAAGGTTATCATCCATAATTTTCAGTATTTTTCTTCTTGAGCTGCTTGTTTGCAAAAAACATTGAGAGCCTGAGACAGAAATGGGTTTACTGTGGTTTTTGTTGTCTTCATTCCATCTCTTGTGTAGTAATAATGGTCTTCCTCTGCATATTCTCCTTGGAAAAAAAATTGGTTTCACTGACCTGTAGTTTTTTCATGGACTTTCCTAGCCTAAAATATTAAATGCAGATGTTGTTTGGGTTTTTTTTCCAATGAGATTTTTTGTTATTTCTGCTGGTTTCCCTGCCAAAATATGTAGTTCTTACTTCTGTATCCCTGCTCTATCTTGAAACCTTTTTTTCTTTTTTTAGTTGGTGTACATTTTCTCTTTCATTCTGTTGGTTTGCTTAAGGGCAATGAAGTCCACAGCGTAGACCTTAGTGTCCAGAAAGTTTTACAACCCAAATTTCTACCCAAACCTTCAAAAAAGAGCCTGAAAGTTGTTGAAAACTGTTCTCACGCATGTTTGTAATGGCAGTAATTGGAAGGTAGTAAAGAAAAATATAAGACTTGTGCCAAAAAGCTTTGGGGAAGTTTGAGTAGCCATTAGAGGACACGTCCCACCAGCCTACTGATGTAGAAAAAGAGTATTAATAAGAAACAAAAAGCCTGTGATGCTTGCATTCCACTGTTCTGTTTAACTTCCCATTAGGTAGTGATCCATTTCCCCATTAATTATTTTGATGATTTTAAATATACTCTTTTCCTTTTTAAAAATGTTTTGAGTGGTCTCTGTTGGAATTTTGGGTTAGGTTGTGTCCTAAGGCTGTTACCACCTTTATCTAATATTGGTTTGTATTGTAGTTAGCACCCGAATGTCCTAATCACATACAAGGAAAAAACCAAGAAGACCTCTATCAATGAGGAGAGTTTAGCCTTTGTTAACAGGAAGGGTCAAGAGACAGGAACTACAATGAAAGCCTAAATGCAGCAAAATTCAGAAAGTGCCAGAAGAACGCTGGAGGGTTTCTACTTGTTTTATTAAGAAACCAACAGATACTGTACTAAATTGCTGCTGATATCAGGGTTCATGGATAAGCATTTCGCATTTCTCTTAGCCCTTCATCTAACTTTGTTAGGAGAAAGATTCCTCAAGCAAGCATAGCAGTTTTTTCTTTCTTTCTGTTGCTCTTTCTTTGTCACTCCTCCTTCTCTCCTTCTCTCTCTTTCTCTCTTTCTCTCCTTCTCTCCTTCTCTCTTTCTCTCTCTTTCTCTCTCTTTCCTTTTCATTCTTTCCTGATCTCACTGCCATCCAAGCACACTCTGCAGAGACAGAGGAGCTCTGTGCACCAAGCCCTGCACAGTTGCCATCCAACAGCAGCATCTCCTCAGCAATAGACTTGAAGTCCCAGGGCTGTACAGCTGCTCCAGTTCTCCTATTATGGTGAAAATATCTCTTCACTTCTTTTCAGTTCTGTAATCTTCAATCTTCTCCTTTTGCATGATCTGAAAAATGCAGGAGCAGCTGCATTTGCCAGAGTTCCATGTGGTAGAGAGATTTCCTATGCTGGAAAAATACACCCCAAATAGTAATTACTGTGAGTCAAGTTCATTTAATCTGCACAAGGACTTTTACTGTCTTACATATTTGGGAGGATTTTGAAGGCCTGGTCTCCAAAAGTTTGCAAGATAGCAATCTTATAGATGTTAAAAGTGTGATGCATTAGATTGCTGCTTACAAAGGGTAGCAGACTTTTTGGTATATTAGACAGGCAGATATAAAGATGGAATTTAGACTCCAGTCTCTCGTTAGTAAGTCTAACTAAGCAGCAGACATGGGATAATCATTCTATAGCTTTCCTATTCCCCTTTATTTATTTTGACATGCATACTTCTTGAAACTCTAAGCATTTCCCCCCCTTCCTTGTGGTTTCTATAGGAGTGCATAACAGTGCAGATGGTATCCTTTTTTCACCATTTTGTTTCTTTTTTTCAGATCTTTTACCTGACACACAAAAAGGGAGACTTTAGATTGTCTTCTCTTAAGGCAGCCACAGCATGGCTTTAAAATTAGCCAGATATGTAAACTCTGTCTTATTGTGATCCCAGTCCAATGTTTCCTTTCTCTCCTTTTCAATGCTCTGTCAACTGGCTAATTCACTTCATCTCCAAAAGTGGTTGGTTGTTATTTTTGTACTGTGAGAGCCACTGGTATTGTTTTAGGATTGATATTGGCAGAGGAAAGGAGCCAATGATGCTTGTAAAAACACATACCACAGAACCGTAGAATTGCATGTATTTTAGTTTCTAAAATTTCCTTTTAACATTATTAATAGGAGGCTTCCCTAATTGACTGAGCTCAACTTTGGTCATTTCTTTATTATTTTCCTTTTCTCCAACTTTCTTCATATGTTTACATAAGCTGAAATCTCTATCTGTAGATTTTAGTTCTTTATTTAAATTTTGCCCATATTTTCCAAGCTGTGGTTTGGTCTTTTGTAGAGAACCAAGTGATCTCTAAACCACAATTTGAAAAACAGTGCTTGGAAAAAAATCTTCAGTTCTTGTTTTTGTCTTTTTGGAATTAGGGAATTGATGGGTCCAAGTTCATTGACAAAAGATTTTTGGGAACAGGACTGATTCCTATGAAGAATGTTGCCTAATGCAGCCCAAAGTTGGGTATATCAGCTCATGAGAACAATATATTTGTTCAAAACTCAGAAAAATATATACAAAGGGACAGAAACGGATTATCACCCATGAGATCAAACCATAACCTCCCCATAAGCCAATAGAACATTCCATCTTGATGATCACAATTGCAATTATATCTCTAGATAAGGTATTACTGGTGTGAAAGAAACAGGAAAACTTCTTTGCAGTCTTTTATCTCTGGGTGTGGATTAATTACTACATTTTCAAAAATGTATCACCTAGCTATTACTTTAAGACACTCAACATGTTAGGAAATCTTTGTTTATGCCTCAGTGATTCTTCAGAATCTCCAACCGCACTGCTCCAGCTCTCTATATTGTGATCTTTCCTGCCAGATAAGAATACTTCTTGACCACATGTTACTGGACCACATGCCCAGTATGAATACTAACACTGCTCAGATCCTATTTTTAAAAGCATGTCTTTGTTTAAACAATTTGAAGTTGAAAATTAAGATTTATAACTTTCTTAAATTGTTTATTTAGTGTCTCCCTCCTACCATGGGGTAATATGGGTAGTTCCAAATGCTCTTGCAGCATGTTTAAATAAATGTCATGGTTCCTCCATAAAGACTTTTCTCAGTTCAAAACAAGCCCACATTTCTCTTAGTAATATCCATGAATTTCCACAATGCATCTTTTCAGCATACCAGTGTATGTAAGTGTTTCCCTTAAAAAGAGAAGAAAAACCTAGAAATAAAGGGAATTGCTTAAGTAAGCAATTTTAAAGTTAAATGTTGTCTTAGAAGTATAGTGGATGGAAAACAGTTGCTTGGTACTGCATGAATACTCCACTGAGGTTAATTAGTGAACTGCTCAGGTTTTGCAGGAGCCAAGGAGGAATGAGAGGTAATCCAAAGTTTGGATTGAATTATTCTTCTGGGGAATTGCAAATGGAGTTTACAAATTTCCAACTGTGCAGAGTGTGGTATGGGGTTTTTTTCTTTAGAAGATTGCTGTTTGGAAACCACTCCTGCCATACATTACATTGATGTGTTACAGTCACGAGCTACCAAAGTTATCATTGCTAAATGGTCCTTTACAAGTCAAGAGCTGAATGTTTAATTGTCCACTTCTGGGAGTCTCATTTTGCTCTGCGTTTAGAGCAAAAGTGTCTCTAATTTGGGGCCCATTTTCCAGGCCTACAGTCCCTTTGACTCGAGTCCCATGGCTGGCTCCCTGTCACTGATGAAGAGATGCTCTGTGTTAGGAGAGATTCACCGTGTGTGTGCTCAGAGCATGGGAGATGTCCCTCTGTATGTGGCACTTCCACTCTAAATCAAGCACTGAGAGGTGGGGGAGGCTTCAAAAGAGGAGGCTGGTTTGGATTCTTTTCCTTCAATCATGTTCTGTTTTCACAGCACTGTGTTTGGTTTCCAACACTGATGAAAAGGGGTCATGAGATATCTTGATCAGCACAGGCTGGTGTTGTGCCACATCAGTCAAAACACACACAAAAGAGACTCTGCACGGTGTCTTGTCATTGCTTCATATATTGATTATTAAGATGCATTCAAGCCAATGGATCTTTGCCTTGGCTGAGTTCCTGTCCTGGAAGGCTTGCCCTGTGTTTCGCTACTGGCCCTGTCTGCCACTGTTGGTGGGCCTGAGAGGCATTGAATTGAGGTTTGTGTTCTTAAGAATGCAAAAAGTACAAATAAATAGCAATGTCCTTTGCTCAGTCTCTGCTCATCAGGTTGCTTCAGACCCCATCTGAATTTGCTCCCTTTGCCAGAACTGAAACTGCTGTGTGAGAGGAGAGACACAAGTCAGTGGCGAATTAAATCAAATATTAATAGTATGTCTGCAAGGGATTATCAAAAGGATTGGTTAATTTTGTGTTCAGTCTAGGTTTTACACAGGACAAAAAAAATATCTCCGTGGTTTTGTGGCAAGAAATTGGGCTTTTTTATTCTTCTCCAGAACGGGAGTAGCACCAATGTGTGTGCTGCTTGCTTGCTCCAGACCATGGAAGAATGCTTTGTTTGCTAAATTTTCATCTCTTCTATTTGATTACCCAGCTATGAATTCCACGTGAAACCTAGGAACCCCCTTGGTGAAGGTCCAAGCAGCAACGTTGTGTCATTCAGCACGGAATCAGGTAAGAGCTTACAAAGATCAGACCATCGTTTACAGCAGCTTTGGTATCCATGTCTGTGGGATGCATTAAAGGCGCTCTCTGTGCATTCAGTCTTGCTCTTTGCTGTCTCCTGATTGTCTTTTTACCACTGAGCATGTTATGGCAGTGCCTGGATAAAACTCTGTTGTGTGAGGATGTAAGATGGACAGACTACAAGAGAAAAACACAGAGGAACACAGAGGGTTTGTCTGGTACTCATTGCAAAGAAAATTACTTCATCCTGGGAAAGGGCTCAGTCATTTAAGATTTATATTCCTGACCTTTTTGCATCTATCCAACTCATTAACAGCTTCTGGATGGGGAACATTAGGTTTTTCTTTGGGCTGGTGTGTTCATAGGTGCTTTTGCTACCTGTTCAATAAGGCTGCTGTAAACAGTGGTGTTGTTTGGCTGAAATAAGGATTGAGAAAGAGCTGTTGTGTAAAGTCAGTGTCCCAGTAGGTCCCCTTCCATCCTGTTTACTCTCCAGTGAAACTCTTTAAGAGGTGCAAACAAGCCTGTTTTGGCCATTGGTTGGTTTCCAAGTCAAGTTCTCTCTGACTCAGAGGTGAGAATCAGAACGCTTTTGCTTTCCCTATTCTTGCCCTCCTCTATTCTAGTTCCCCTCAAGGTTAACTACAGGGGACTTGTTGACTTTATGCAAGCAAGATACCATCTTTTGTGCAGAAGTGTTTATTGCTTGGTAGTACTGAAGGACCACATAAAACACAGAATGGATTTAGCCTTTTTAAAAGGACTTTCTCAATCTGTGTTTTGAGCCAGGTGTAATAATTTAACAGTGCTCAACTAGTGCTGTCACTGATGGATGAGAGTTTTGGCTCAGCAAAGGATTACTCAGTGAGGAGTTCAGACTATGCCACACATATTTAAAAACTCTGAATGCACTCTTTGTAATCCTAGATTGTTAAAAGAGAAAAAAATTTTGCGCCAAGTGCAGTTTTCATGAATGACAAGGCTTATGTTCTGTCTCTTATTTAGTTTGGACAAATTAAGCCTCCAGTTTTGTTTTTTCTTAATTGCACACATCCATTTCTCACATCTGGGCTTTCAAAGCCAAGTTTTTTGTGGCAAGTATTACAGATGTGTCCTTTTTATTATTTAGGTTTTGAAATTTTAATTTTAATGAGATGCAATACAATTGGGTTTTTCTGGTTACAGGTTTAAACTCTTGTTTTTACTAGAACTCTTCTTGGCTGGTGTTGCCCCATAAGTAAAATTATTAAAAGCTCATTGATACTGGCGTTTCACATAAGAAATATATTTCTTCTAATTTAATTTAATACAAAAGTTAACTTTGCTTCCAAAACTCTTTCTGTTTCACAAATTACAGCTTACCTCAGCTGTAAAAAATCACTTACCAATGCTTTTCCATCGAATTATTGGGAACGTTCATTTTACAGTGTCTGACTGAATGTTTGTTTTCTTCCCCCAGCGGACCCAAGAGTGAGTGAGCCAATTTCAAGTAAGTGTTTTATATATAAATCTGATCAGCAATTTTCTTCAGAAGTGAGATAGCAGAATTCTACGAGGAGGGTGACTCTGCTGCACTATCTGGTTGAGTTTTGGAATCAAACAGCATTCACACACAATTTCACTCATTCCACCCATGCCCCTGCTAAGGAATTAATGTGAGGCTGCTTGTTTACCTGAGCATAAGGCAACCAACGTGATGTGGAGCCTCCATGGCAGCTGGGATGGCTTCAAACCAATGTACACAAATGAGCCAAGGACAGCCTCATATTTTCTCAGCCTTGTCATTAAAGCAAAGAAAGCTCTGCAAAATGAATAAGCTACTCCATGCTTTTTAAGTGAGTTAACAGAGCAAAACTCAGAGGATTCTATTTATCTGTCTTTGTGTTTTAGGAAAAATTTCTGCTTCATAAGGCTTGATCTAGCTCTGTTTTAGGCCACTTCCAAGGCTCTTGCAGTCTTCAGTGGAAAGTGGACTGAACTTTTGAAGATCTGAGACCGCTCAAGCAAATCGGGCTGCTTTTTGCATTTGCAATAGACATCACTTTTACTTTGACAAACACTGAGGCATCATTTTTCTCCACATAATTAATGGCACTGCATTTTCATATGTATTTTTGTTAGATCACACACAGTTTGCTGCAAGTTGATTGTCTTGGCTTGAACGCACTGAAGAATGGTGACTGTATCACACACTTTGTAAATGAGGGTTTTTCCAATACAAATATTGTCCCCCTAACAAGGTCCTAGAAGGAGCTTATTCCAAACCTGCATCAGGGGACAGCAGGAAGAGTTCACAGCACCAATTATATCTGCATACTTTGGTGCTTCCCTGAAATATTTCTCATGTTCAAAATGCAGGTGTCATGGTACATTCTCCTTCATCAAAGTTTCTAACTCTAATTATTCAGAAGTATTTGTCGTGTGTAATTTTGCATGCAGCATCATATTTCACTCTTTTTTCCTCTCCTCTAGTGGGGAAAGATGCTATCTGGACTGAAATCCCATTCAATTCAGACACATATTCAGAATGCAAAGGCAAACAATATGTAAAGAGGACTTGGTATAAGAAGTTTGTAGGTGTGCAGCTGTGCAATTCTTTGAGATACAAGATATACCTCAGTGACTCACTTACAGGTAAGAAACATTCAAATCAGTGTTGTCCCCATTATATACCCCTGAATGATATTATGGTTCCCAAACTAAGAGGTTTAACAAGATGAGCTCTGCTGAAGTGTGATCTGGTTTGTTTAATTTAGTCCACAGAATAGTCATAAACAGTAATCTGTTTGTGCTCAGTAACCATTGATATGTTTGATGTTGAACTTTCAGACTGCAGAGTAACCTCTCTGTGGTGATCATCTGATTTTAAATACCTCTTGGTATACTGAAGATCATACAGGAACTGATAGAGATCAGAGTGAATAGCATCTATTGTAAAACAACCAAATTGGTATTTAAAGAGTAGCCTGGAATAATTATTAATTAGAGGATCAGGACTTCATTTTACACCAGGATTGGACCTGACATTCCCATCCCTTTCTGTAAACATCTGGTTACTTCATTACTGGGAGGGTTATAAATACATGACTTTAACGCTAGTCAACAGGTTTTACTCACTGGTTTTGACATTTTTGTTTTGTTTTCACATTCCCCATTTTTGCTTATTATCTTTTTTCCCCGCCTTTTTGTTTTCCTCATATTACATTTTATTACTAAGGGAAACTTCCTGGCCTTACATTCTCAAGGTTTTTTTATGTGTCATAAGGCCAATAGAGTGTGATGTGTTTAAGACCTGCATCAGGTGGCACATGCTCTGTGTGTGCCATGAAAAGTGTTTTTCAGTTAGTTGATAGGAGATCTTTGTGTCTCATGCAGCTTGTGCAAGCTATATTTACTACAGTAAGAAATACTTTAACTTTTCATAATCCATCTCAAGCTCCTGGCTTTCTTCTATGTGAGGTCTCTTATCACAGATGGCTCTGTGACAATGGCATTAGCATGACATCTGAGTACACAGAATATCATAAATTGTGTGTGGGAAATGCCTTTTGAGTGCAGGTCAGGCAAATGCATTCAACACACCACATCAAATTAGCTAGGAGAAACTGTGGCTGGAAGAGTCCACTTTCATAACATAAAGTTGCCCTGTCTCTGAGCTCAGCACCTCACAGGAGCAGGGATCTGGGAACTGTGGGAAGGAATATGGAAGGAAAAGGGCAGGGAAGTGCAGGGCAGCCCATGCTGCCATAATTTTGATTTTCCTTGCCTTGCATCCAGCACTGTTCTCTGATGAGCAGACAAGGAAGGAAAGCCTTGTCATTAATAGTAAGTACAATACTCTTCTATAAGATATAACAATATCTTAGCAATTATGTGAATAAAAGAGAATGTTTTGAACAGAGGTATCATTCATTGAAGTGTTGCTGTACTAACCAGCTGTGATCAAATGACAAGTACTGGCAATGAGGCATGATGTGACCCAGAACCAGCCAGCAGAGGAAATAGCAGTGCTAATCTAGCAGGACTAGACTTTAGCCCTAAATCAAGTGAATTAAAACTGCAGTGAAAGCTACTCCAATCTGAGAAGAAAAGTTTCATATCAGGAGCCCATTTTCCTATTTTCATTAGATTGTTTTTGTTCTTGCTGGAAGGGTGGCGGTTTAACCTCGCTGGAAAAAGATGAGGTAGACACACTGTATTCATTATACCCGCTAAGCCTCATTCTTGCACTTGAATTGTTACAACCAGTGCTGACCAGTTGTCACAATATTTAAAAGAAGTGAAATATTTATGTAGACGGAAAGCAGCTTTTCCCCACTCCGGTCGCTAAGTGAGGCCTCCGTGTGCGAGTGAGAAGTTTTCCCCTCTGAAGCCAAGCTCTGTTTCTGATGTGTTTCACGGTCACCCGGGCTGGCCGTGCCCCCGGGGCCAGCGGAAGCGCCCCTGCGAGCAGCAGCCAGCTGCACCCTGCGCGCCAGCACCGCACTGAGCTCTCAACTCCGCCGGACACCGGGAAATCCTCCAACGCTTTGCCGTTGAAGCACTGCAATTACCTTGAAACTTGGGTGCATTGTCCAAATGCAGGGGACAACTGTATATTTGCATGCTGGTTTTTACCATAAATATGTTCATCCAGTGCTGTGGAATTCATAATGTATAAAACAAAGCTTGTACGTAAGATTGTAAGGCTACCCACAAGGGAACACTGGGGGAAAAATTTACTTTGTGCTAGAATTGCTATCCCCAAAACAGAAAATCAGTTATTTGTTAGCTAGATGGTTTTAAGTGTGTTCTTTTATTATGGAAATAATTGGGCAGTAGGAATGTAATAGTCACTGAGAATGCTGCTAATTTATGAAGAGCAATTGTTTGAGCTATGCATAGGTTTAAGCTGTGGGCCAGAAGAGTATGTGTGTATCTGAAAGTGACTGTTCTAGTGTTAGACATTAAAATATCTGGTTCATTCTGTGTCTTACGGAGAAAAACTGATCTCCATTACACATGCCAGGACTGTACTATAAACCAGCATCTACTGCTGACCTCATTTAACAGTCCTCCAGAGCAGTCACTGTAGGCATTCCAGAAAAGCAGGCCACCTAAAAATAAGTATTTCTTGAGGGGAAGAAAAAAATAAATTCTATGTGTGACCTTCAACAGCTGTGGGAGGGAAAAAAAAAGGCTTTTTGGGCAGCCTGAATGTTCTTAATTTCAGAGCAAAAAATTGCTGAGAGGAACTCCCTCTGACCAGTTCTCCTACGGAAAGAAAACATGCCTGCAGCCAAAGCTAGATAGCAATAAATAGTTTTGTAAAGCTAAAGAAGAGCTACATGCACAGAGGCCATCAACTGGAGGTGAGAAATTTTGGCAAAGTATCGCTCAGATCACAAAAACATTGGAGAGAGTTTATTGGTAGTCTGCTCTTTTGGAGCGGTACTATAACCCACCCCACCATCTCTCAAATGGCCAGACTGGCAAAGATTCAAGGCTCCAGGACACCCAGTATCTCAGGAGTAACTGGACTTTCTCCCTAGCTTATACCTGCATGCTGTGCCTATTTCTAAATGCTCTCACCTTCCAGTTCAACATCACAGCCAAAGGTTGATTATATTGTGAACTAAGTGCTGTGAAAGGAGATTAGAAATAACGGTGAGTTTATCTACAAACATTTCCATCCCAGGCTTGGGAAGAGAATGTAGCATGCTCTCCTCCATCTTCTGGACTGAATTTTACTAATGTCTTGCAAATCAAATCAGTAAAATGAGTAAAAAACATCTGTCAAAGCTCCTTCACTATGCCTGTTAATAGGATAAACACAGCCTGTAACATCAGCCCAGGCTGCATGGGACACTTGAGACCTTGATTTCTACTCGGTTGCAGTCAAGTGTCCTGTTAAGCAATCCTGCAAGTAAATACACGGGCACACTCCATGCTCTGGATAAGTACTTACTATCTGAGGTCATCTATATGTTAAGGGCTATCAATTGCACATACATGTTGTAAAAAAATGATGATTTGTAAGACCTGCCTTGGTTGTGTTAGGAGGTAGTCTATAAAAACATCTCTGAAGGTACTGGGGGCTTCCTGACAGAGAACCAGACCTGCCTTCCAATCAAATCACTACCAAAACTTGCTTTTTGATGAGCTTCTGGGTAGTAACAGAATTTCCCTTACCATAGGAAATGTAAAAAGAGGGAAAAATTTTGTCCAGACATAGATTTTGGCCAGGAGTGGGGCACTATTGCCTTAGCTGTGAGCACTTGGAGCCTGCAACTCATGTTCAAATTACAGCTACAGGTCTGAGAGGAAGGGAATCATAGCATTCACCTTGGCTTCCCCACAGAGGAAAGAGCACAGCCCACTGCCTCTGGTGGTTTTTGGAAATAGCCTTCACTAAACTTTGCTGCTTCTTTGCTTTCAGGAAAATTTTACAACATAGGAGACCAGAGGGGCCATGGAGAAGATCACTGCCAATTTGTAGACTCATTCTTAGATGGAAGGACAGGACAGCAAGAAGATCTACCAGTTAAAGATGGTAATTTCTAACACCTGTCTCTGTAGCAAACCTGGGCAATTCCTTTGTTTGTGTGTTTCTTTTTCCTGCCAGTGGATTCAATGCCCACTGCTGGGGTGGGCAATGAAAGGAGCTGTCAGCTTTGCAGGCAGAAGAGGAGCAGGAAGTTTTTGACAGTGCAAGATGACTTATTAAGGTGGTCATGATTTGGGTTCTGTTGGGTAGCAAACAGCCTCTCTCCTGTTTGAAACAGCCTAACACATTATTTATTCACGGTTGGTTTATTACAAACTTAAACCCAACCACAAATGTGAGTTTGCAGAGAGGTATTAAGTAGTGTGCTCAAACTAGCAAAGTTGATTTAAAGCACAGTACATAATCAGTTGGGCATTAACTGCCTTGTTTGGTACTAATGAGAAACTGAAAAGTTATGGCTGGAAAATATAATTCATGCTGCAGTAATTCTGTGTGTACTGATTGCAACTGGGTGCCCAAAATTCCAGTCTGGTCTAAGTGGACATGGGACTGGATGTGCTAAACGCAGCTGTGACCTGCCTGGCTATTTTTCACACATTGCTGAGGCTGAAGCATAAGAAATTTGTCCTTCTGTCAGCTGAACTCCTGCCTTGCTGCTTGGCAGCAGTGCCAGGGTGAGGTGTTCTGTTCCTTGCGGGGTAAGAGCGCAGGCTGTACTGGTACGTGCACGCGTGCTGAGCGTGTCATGGAACATCTTACTGAGGAAAACAGAAAAACAGTTTCCAGTACAATATCAGAGCGTGTTGACCAAACTTTCCTCTGCTTCGTTTACAAAACACCCCACAGGAGTCCAGAAAGGTGTCGAGGTAGGTGTGGGAGATGAATGTGAAGTTCCTAAGTCTTTCACAAGTTTTTCCAAAAAACAAAGTAGTTGAATGGTCTGAAGGGTCTTTGTTTATGTGTTTTGTGAGTTTCTTCTAAAGAACATTCCTATCTTTTCCCTTCCCAGTCAGCGCTGCCCATTTGAAAAGATATTTTGTGTAAGAGATGGTTAGAATCCAATTTGCATTGCTGGGACAGCAAATTTCTCAGTTGTACCAGATTAATATTTTTTAAAATATTTGATTATTCTAAAAAACTTTTACCTAACAACCTTGCTACCTCAGTTTAAAAGATACTTAAAATGAATTTGATTTCAGCAACTGGATTTGAGCAAATTCATGAGCTACACTCATTTTTATGCCAAAACAAACAACAAAACAAGCAAAAAAAAAAAAAAAAAAAAAAAAAAAAAAAAAAAAAAAAACCCTCACCTTTCCAGTAATTTGTATTTCTAGCAAATGAACTGAACAGAGGAAAGAACAGACCAACAGACCAATTGTTCTGGCTGCAGCAGGTTGATTTCTGAACTAACTACATGTATTTGCCCTGAAGTGCTGTGAGGGAATCAGGGCCAATGCTGTCTCTCAGCTGCAGAACAGTATTTTGTGTGTGTGTGTGTCCACATGCCTGTGTGAACACATGCCTGCTCCAGCCACACACACATTCCTTATGGCCAGGCTGGATGGAACCCCAATTCCTCACTTTAATTTGTCACTTAACTGTTTGAATGGGAAGCAAGTGTGTTGTCAAAGACAACAGAGTGAAAGCAGGAGGATGATTTCCCATTTAAGGATGGGGAGATGGTGTGAAGCATTCCCAGTGGCCGGGTTTTATTGAGGTTCACTGCAGTGTCAAGGCTGTGCAGTGGGGACTATTCATCACTGTGACTTTGCAATGCAGAGCAGCCTCCAGGTCTGAGAGCTCAGCATGGCCAGAGCGGGGACGGAGGGGGCACAGACTGTGCCCAGCCAGCACCACCCATGGCAAGGTGCTGGGATCTCGAGGAGAGGCAGGCTTCACCTCCGTGCCACCACCCCAAGCACTTTTGCTTTGAGTCGTCTGGGCACATTGCAGAGTGCTAATGGATGTAGGGGCAGCAAACAGCCCCGCATGTGGCAGGCGGGTTAACGGCTTGGTGACTACTTCAGCCACTCACTGAATTGTTAGCTGCAGGCTTCTCGGAGAGCCAAAGCACGATACTGTCCTGAGGGCTTCATGCAAACACAGCTCTCCTCTCTGTTCCAGGATTTTTCAGGGCGGTTCGTCAGGAACCTGTCAAATTTGGGAAAATCGGCGGGGAGACTCAGATTAACTACGTGCGCTGGTACGAGTGCGGCACATCGATACCTGGCAAGTGGTAGATGCCACCTGCAGCCGTGGTGCACAGGCGCAGCCCGTGCCACCCCCGCCAGCCCGCCCAGCGCAGGCTCCGGGAAGGCAACGCTTACGGTGCGCCTGGCACTTCAGTGTTGGCTGGCGTGCGAGGCTTATACAAGTCTAATGCCAATACTGCATTAATTGTGTAATAGTGTAGGCTGCTTACTGTAGTTATCCAGTGTTACAGATTTGTTTTTAGAATTAAAAAGAAACACAGGCTAGGGACATGTTGTAGGATAATGTATAGGGAAGCTGGCTCCCTATCCTTGAGGTATGGTTTATATGGTATTTTAAAAGATACAGTGTGTATATTATTTATCACGATGTTGTAATAAATGTTTAAGGCACAGATATGCCGAAGTTGGTCATGGAATGCAATGTGTGTTAGTTTTTAAATATTCACTGGTCCTCTAATGCAAGTGCCATAAGCTACCCATCTGTAACATCTCCCAGTCATAAATTATAGAAAAGATCCTATAATTTTTAATATCCTGCAGCCAGTAAACTTGAAGCACTTTCTCCTTACACGTGCAGTTTATGCTCCTGCCAAAACGCCAAGGTAGGTTGTTGTATGTGCAGCTTTAAATGATCAAGTTCAGTGGGGTTTTCTTCCATGTTTGTTTTCAAATGTTTCAGCACCAGCCAAAGCCATGTTCAGCCTGTCACTACGGAGTCAGAGCCGCTGCCCATGAGCCTGCTGGCGGTGGCTGGCAGGGGCGGTTCGTGTTCTCTAATTGAAGCGGACAGGAACATATGTACATAGAATGAAAAAACAAAGCTGGCCTCCAGGGCTGGGGATTTTCAGGAAAACGTAGTTTTCAGAGCCTGACACTTACTGGTTCAAAAGCCAAACGTATGTACCGTGCAAGGGGACTTGCAAAGACAAATGGAAGAGAAAAAAGAATGAACTAGTTATAACAGCATGATGAGGTTTATTTAATTTAAAAAGAAAAATTCTGGTTTAAAATATTTTTCTTTGGGGACAAGGGGGAAATAGTGACAACTGAACTTTAAAACTGCTTTACAGTTATTTTGATTAAAACCTCTCCCAAAGCTACTTTGTTGTACTGCTTGAACATCTATGAACTAAATAAAGAGATGTAGGTTTTTTTAAAGGTGTTATTCATTACCTTACTAATGTATTAAAGAAATATGAACAGGAACACCCAGATATATATAGTAGTCATTTATAGAAAATACCTTATAAAGTACATTGCAGGTACACTGTACTCCTAATAAAATATTTTTTAATCAAGTGTCTTTTTCAAGTGTTTTACATGAAAACAAGGGTTAGTTTCTGTGGTAAATGCTGTTATCCAGAACAAACTGCTTGCTGGAAACAAGCCCCTGTTAAATGGTGTGATGAACATGGGGTGTGTTAAGTCTGAGAGCAGAAATGGGTGGAGGTACAGCCACAGCTTACTGGGTAGCTGTGGGCACAGCACTATATAAGGATGCTGAAGGTAGGAGTATTTTCATACAACTTCCTAATTTGTCCTCAGGAGAGTTCAAGCAACTTCCTCCAGTTCATTTTTTATTCCTTACTTAGTTTTACATATTCCTAGAATCTGCAAAATGGAAAATATTAACTGCGAGAATGTTTTGCCCTCTGCTGTAATATGGTCTATTGAATTCATTACAGCCCTTGATCCACTTTTTCTTGGCTCAAAATTGAGTCACTAGGATTGCACTCCCAATTTCTTCTGGGTGGCAAAGAACCTGTGGAAAGTTGGGAGGGGGTTAAGAAGTTTTTTTTTTCAAGATACACATTTGTTTTAAATTTTCAAGTAATAAATGAATTCTCTCCCACACCTTGCTAAAGCAAAATTGGTAAGAGACTTTAAGATTTTATGGATTGGTTCCTAACTATTTGGTAAAAAGGTCACTTGACAATTAATGACAGCAGACAGCACAAAACCACCCCCTGCTGTGAAACCTCTGTGAACGCCATCTGCAGTCCCAGCACTTCTCCATTTACACACCCAGAAATCTGCCTCTCCTCCTACAAACCGCAGCACCGCTGCTCTTTACCACACAGTCTTTGCATCCAGCATGCACACAGGGCTTGGCACAGATGTCTTGTTCAGTATTACCTGACTTCTAAAATCAAGATCAGACACTTAATAGATTCAGGGTTTTTATTAGTTTTTCCATGTGAACATTACAATTTATAATACATCATATCTAGTTTGACCTCCAGAATGAATCTAATTTAGTACATCATGGTATTAGTAAAAACAAGCCTGATAAGTGGGCTAACTTCCAACTAGTATCTTCATACCCTTCGGACAAGGCAAGCTAGAATGTCAATCACTTTACAGACATTTGAGTAGTGTTTTCCAAAAGCCACCCAGCCCCAAATTAAACTAGGAAGCGAATACAATTTAAAGCAGGAAAGATTTGGTCATTTCCCTCCCCCCAGCAGAATTTAATTAACAGCTATAGTTTCGCCTCATTACAGTTTTGGAATCTCAATTAAAATCCTGGAGTCTGTCGGGATGGAATCGCACGTGTCAGTCGCTGTCTTCAGGGGCACCTCCTTAGCGGTAGCCAGGCCCGGGCTGGGTGTAGCCCTGCGGCCCGAAGGGAGGACGGCTGCGGGCATAGGGGTTGGGCCCGCTGGGCGGGGGAGTCATGGTGCTGCCGGGCGGGGGGGTGAAGCCGGGCCGCGGCTGGAAGGTGCCCGGCGCCGCCTGGGAGCCACTGTAGGCGGCGGGCTGGGAGGCCTGCGTGGTGTAGGGCTGCGGGGGGAAGCTGCCCGCCGGGTACTGCGGCGGCTGCTGCGCCGGCAGCTGCTGCGCCTGCCCCGGGAAAGCGGCGGCCGGGGCCGGGGCAGCCGCCTGGCTGTAGGCCGGGAACTGCTGGGCTTGCTGCGACGGTGGCTGCTGCTGGCTGTAGCCTGCTGGAAAGGCAGAGAGCAAGGTGGGGTGAGAGACACTAAAGAACCGTGGGTGCCTGCAGAAAGACCTTTTGTTTTTAATGTTCACAGTGACAAATGCAAAACGATGCAGAAAGCACAGAAAAGGCAAACCAAGCGTGAACTGCGAGTTTTCCTGCCTTTCACATAAGCGCACGGCCGGGGTTTTGGTGCACACCGCGGCAGCACAGCACACTGACAACAGTTATTATAAAACAGTTTTCCTGTGACTGACAGAAATAAAGAAAAGAAAGACAAGCAGTCCTTTCCTTAATATCACACAAAAAATTAAAGCCTTCATTGGCAAATGAGGCAAAATTCAACTCTTTTCCCAAATAAAACCTACAAAATAAACTGCCGTGAAAATACTCTCAGGGTTTAATATAAGTCATACCTTTGGTTAAATCATAGGTGTTTGCAGTTCTTTAGCATTAAATATTAGAGAATTGTGTAGAACAGAATACTTTAGCACAAAACTTCCATTTACACATGCCCCAAACTTGATTTTTCTGTATAAAACCAGCTTCCAAAGGGAATTTATCTTCTTGAAAATTTTAGAACAGAACAAAGTCCTTTCATGAAGAAATAGCTACTTTTATCAATCATGAAACACACCTGCAGCTACTTGCAATGAAACCTCTCCAGTGACTGGAATCCTGTCAGCATTAAACACCAGACACACAAATTATTAAAAGTGCACAGCCCTAAATGGAAGAGTAAGGGTAAGAATGCACCGGAGTAAACTCACCTTGAAACTGGGATCAAAATTTACTCATGAGACAAACCTCAGAGGGGTCCATTTTTACACCCATGTATAAATAGCCCCAGTTGCCTAGTAGATCTACAAGAGAGGGAAGGGATCCTGCTCTTGGGGAGACTGGGTTTGAAAGGAGACAATACTCATGAGAACTAAAGCAACACAAACAAAAAGATCCTATGACGCCACATCTTCAAAGGCTACTGTCAACAGGTTCTCAAAAAAACCCCGTTTCTGAAGATTAGGTTAACTGTGAACTAAGTTATGACAAATAGAAGTGCCCCATTAAGTTTTTGGTGGCATTTCATTCATACTTGACAGTGATGTTGATTGGAAAGCAAAACTTACGTTGCTCTACAGCTTTCACAGGAGCCTCAGTAAAATAATGGATTAGATGATGATAGGATATGTTTAGAAAGCAGATTGGAATTCCTTTGTTTCCCCACTCAGTTTTTAAGCCTAGAGTCAGACAGACCCTTCTACTTCCAACAGGCTTGCTACTTCTGAAATTAGACCTCAGCACATTTGTCACTGCATTCTAATTACAAATGTGGCGGGGAGAAATCTGCAGAGAACAAGATACCATTTAGACACTCAAACCAACCAGCTCACACAGGAATACGGTCTGAGGCACAAACCTTTAGTCCAAGTATTGTAGGGTTCTTATCCAAGCTAAGCATGGAACTTCTTTGTGAGCTCTGCAAATCTTCTCATCTATATAAAAATTGATGCCCTCCCACTGTGCACCAAGAAAAGGTCACACTGGCTCTGAGTCACTTAATGGCAGTCTTTTGTTTAGTTCAAGGAAGATTTTTAAAAACAAGGAATGATAAATGCTTTGTATCATTTCCTGAAAGTATTAAACAAAATGCAATTTGTTACAGAATCTACTTGTATAGGTTCATCCCTAAACATTATCTGGATTATCATTCCTAGTCATTCCTATGCCAGCTGCTTCTAAAGGAAGAAACTGAAAGTTCTGAGGGCAAATTTATTTTGGGTATACACCAAAACCAGCTTTTCATATTTCACTGCACATACTGCACCTAAACCACAGGTGCACTAAAATATTCCTCTACTAAAAGTCTACTTAAGATATCAGCAAAATCAAAAAGTAAAAAAGAAGAACTACCACTTGAAAGTTTCTCTGGGATTTACAGTACATGTAATAAGCAAAGGATTTACTGAATGACAACTACAATGTTTACACCAGTAAATTTTGTACATGGAGATCATTCTAGATGCAAAAAATAGGGGCCATCTTTAGACACCTTCAATATTTAAGGAAGCTAAACTGGGATGTTTAGTCACTTACTTGCTAGAATCCCATGCCTGCAGAAGATTATCCTGAAGGCTGCTCACCCTTCAGGTGATCCATTTTGCCTGCCTTTCTAACAAGGCATTCTGCTGATTAGTAATCACGTCTGCCTTTGGTCACAATCAAGTAGGACTGAGACAGCAGAACTCTACATATTAACAGCATGAACAGCTACAGTGTTCTCTTCCTGGCAATTTCTGGCCTGTGCCAGTTCCCCGAAGGAACACAGGCACCTGGGCAGCTCAGCACCCTGACCTGCCCCATAGGGTCAGGAACTGAAGCTGACAGGGTCAGGCACTACAGGAGAGGTCCTGCAGCTGAGCTGCGGTTGCAGAGCTGCTTACCTGGGTACTGCACGCCGTACTGCTGCTGGGGCTGAGCCTGTGGCTGCTGAGCAGGGTAACCAGGCTGCTGGTACTGCTGATACATCTGACCTAGGGATTAAAAACGCATTTCATTGAAGCCCAGTACCCTGGTGCATTACAGCGAACAATACCCTGACAGTTTAATGTCACAGAAACAAACCCAATGACATCAAAGTGCACATTTTAGTTTCTGAAACATGTTCTGACTAAATAACATTTGTCTAAAGAGTTTTAACTCAGTATGTGAAACTTACTGTTGCACATTTTTAGAGGCTGCCAGAAGCTATGTACCTTAATTAGCAATACTCTGGCAGGTAACAGACCAGGAAACAGACCAGGAATCTTTAAACATCTTCATAACTGCTCCAGAACTTACACTGTAAATTAAGGTACTTCAAAAGTTAAACATGTCCTCAGATTGTCTGTTTAGATTAGGTTTTTAAGGCCATTTCTGTAACCAAGTACTGTAAGCAGAGTGGTACATTATTTATGCTGACCACATTTTCCAGATAAGTCATCCATCTCTTAGCATCGCCAAGTTATTCTTAAGAGACCCAGCAGTATACACCCGAAGCACAAATAAAACCATACATTCTTAAGCTTGGGTAGTCCAAGTCAATGCTTATTTTTCCTACATTCACTGTTTTCAATTTCTTGGCCAGAAGAGGCAGAATATTTGTTTAGACAACTTATGGGTCCTGTTGAGGCTTTATGCTTCTGCTGTTTTTTAATCTAGTAAGTCACAGTCAAAGAAGAAAATAAATTATCTGCCAAAACTAAAGCTTAGCTGAACTGAAGCAGACATGGAAACTTTACTATTATGAAGTGTTACTGTACTATTATTCATTCTGCAAAGACCAGCAGACTGTATAAATAGACTGTAAATTTTATCTTCAGAGCTGCATCAAGACAAAAGCAACTCAACTCTGCTTCAAGTCCTCCCAGACAGACCCCTGACCATACTGATTCAAAGTACCTTCTTATTTCTTCTTTTACCTGCATTATTTGCAGCTGAAAGGAACAGTATTTTACATTCACACTAAGGTGTTTAAAATACTTTATATTGATGTAGTCACTTAAAATATTATTTGGTGTGCAATTATTGTGGGATGATAAGAGTGTTAAACACAAGGACTGAAGAGAATTTAAGCCTGTTAGCGTGATAATTAAGAATCAGAAACTCAGAAAGCGTGTTTTCTCTTTCTTACACTCATTTGACATGGGGAAGTTCTGGGAGAATAACCAGCAGGCTGCTTGGAATAATTCCCTACAGGCTAACAGAGAGACCACACTGGCCCCTGCTGGAAATCCCAGGTAAATGGATAGAAAAGAAACAGCATGGAGTTTTACTAAAGGTTTGCTCACTGCCAACATGTCTTCTCCAGGGCTGAGGCATTAGTGAGGAACAGAGAGGTGTTCCAATGCCATTCAAGAAAACACTCTTAATTTATAGCCATTAACACAGGCAGGGATCCTGTGGGTCCTCAGACACAGAGTCTTCTCTCTCCCTGGATTTTTACTCTGAAAACTAGATGAGCTACAGCATTGGTGTCTGGTTTTGTACTTAGCAGTGCCTATTGCAGTGAAAGGTCTGCCAGCATTTACCATTGTTCCTGTGCACTGAAAAAGACTTTTAGTCTGACTCAGAATAAAAACCATTTACATATATTCACACAACATTCTTTTCCCTAGAAGATCATGAAGTGCTTATGGGACTGATATTTTATATGTATTTCAGCAAAGACTAAAAAAGCCTCCACATCTGTATATTATTGGTTCTTGTGCGTGTTCAGGACTGAATTTAGTGGTAGAAAAGCACAGGCCACAAGACACAGCACTGTACTAGAACATCTTTGCTGGATTGATTTAATTCAAATTAGTGAATGCTGAAAACTTCTCAATGAAGGCAGCCCTTCAGTAGAATCAGTACACAGAAGTGAGGTGACTTGATATTCACATGTAACAACCTAATAACCAATCATAATCATCACAGCATTTACTGGCAGAGAATGTCATTAAAAAATAATCTGTGATACACCAGAATGACTGGCACATGACTGGCATCACCAGTTTACTTATAAATACTGAGAAAGTGTGTGGGGGAAGCAGAATTTAGGGTGTCTTGGGTTTTTTAAGAAGTGAACTAATCATTTCAAACTAGTTTCAAAACTAGTTTTTAACAGAGCCTGCTCTTCACCAGCAGTGCCATTTATGTGAGTCCATGCTGTTGAAAACCTAAAACAAAAACCTATCCGAAGTTCTAGCTGGGTTATGGCTCTATGGGGACAGCACAAGCCCCCAAATTTCCAGTGGACTGAGGTGCTATCAAACCTCAGTGAAGTATGGAAAACTACTCTGTGTTTCAATGGAAAGTCTATGAACACTTTGGAATAAAGTTGATAATCACACTTACATTACCCAGCTTTGCTGAGAGACTGCTGCTTACCTCATGCACACAATGCACATCAAAAGTAATGCTATTAGTATTTCTAATGAACAAAGACAAAAGTTACTTATCTCTTCCCAAAGACTCAACCACAGGTGAAGAAAATATAATCAATACCTAAAAGATTGCAGTAGCAATAATAAAAATTACATAAAACTACAGATCAAAACCTTTATAATTAGTACTGTCACATTATACTTTCCTTGATCCAAGTTTAGAAAAATCACTACATCTACTCTGATGTATGAGCCTAGATAGCTTCTTTCCCAAGTAAGATGAGTTTTACTGAAATAAATACTTTTCCCCTTCCCTCCTGTTAGCACAGGATTCCAAGCTAGTGTTGCTAGTGCATTTAATTGTTTCACTTCTTTGTTTCAGTTCTAGTTCAATAGCAACACTTAAAACTTCTTACCTTACTGTATTAAACTAAAGTAAAAAAAACTAAACATATAAAATTAAAGTTTGGTAGCTGAGAATATGGTTTCTGAACTGCTCACTGCCAACAGAAGAACGTTGAGACCTTTTTTGCAAAAGTAGCTTCTATACATTAATGCTGAACTGCTCTATCTTTAAGCTACAAAGAGATTTCTTGCTATAACACTCAACTAATAAGCAAAAAAAAGCTGAAAGCTGCAAAAGAAGTGCTCATAAGCTCCACTGCAACCAACAGTATTCATACCTCTTTAAATATTTCACATAACTACCAACCGTTCAAATACTCTGCTCGATCAAAACATTACTTATTCCCTTCAGGCAAGACAATCCAAGTGACTATGGATACTGTGACCACCATCTCACACGTGTCTGAGCATTACATCAGTAAAGCAAGCATGAGGGGCCTCTCACTTATGCCTACACCAGCACAGAAATAACTTTATATTATTCTTCATATGGAGGAATAAGTAGCAAAGCAGGTTATTTCACAGACAGTTTAATCCAGAAATATGCAGGTCTGAAGGCTTAGTGCACTTAGAAAACAGCAACAGAAAAAATTATGCCAAAATGTAGGAAATCTCTGAACAGGTTAATTTTGAGAAGCCAGACAGCATATTAAAGGGCATAGTGCAAACAAATCTGAATACCAGAGTTAAGATCTTAAACTTTCAAGGAGAGCCAGCTGAGCTCTCTATAAGGAACTACCACACATTTAAGATAGTTACGAGGTTTAACTAGACTAGCACAGAGTCATAAACAAAAAGGAAGCAATGAAATACTGGTTCCAGTCTGTTAGATAGAAATGATGAGTAAGCAACAGTTTTAATACACAGCAGACAAGTTCACGAACTGTTCGTTGAGTGAAAGCTCGACACAACACACAGTGTATGACACGAGCACAGATGCAAGAAGGAAACAGTACCATGAAAATTCTCTCATGTTACACACCCGCCCTTTCAAACGGAGCCACTGCTCCGCCTGCTGTTTCTCTACTGAACAGCACAGGCAGCGAGGACAAAAGCTGTTCTGCCTAGGGCGGCACACATCGATTTCCAGTTTGGTACCCACTTCGAGTCTCCTAATTCAAGGCAGAATCAGACACCATCCTTCACATCCTGGACAGTAGAAAAGCATGCTGCTTACCTTCCACCTGCCCCGTCTGTGGCTGCGTGCTGGGGTAGGCGGGCTGCTGTGCCTGAACCCCAGGGGGATGGGCTGCAGAAGAGGAGGAAGCAATGCTGTCTGGCGTTCCTGATCGCTCTTCTGCAGGGGCACTGGGTGGTCCTGGAGGAGCAAGAACAAAATACAGTATGTGAAATGAACACAGAGTTGAAATTTAAAAATTCTAATAGAAGATACCATCCTTACAATGTTTTTAACAATTTTTTTCCCCTTCAGATTTACATGTGTGTCATACCCAAGCTAAAACTAAGTGTATATGTGCACATCTAAACTTTCATTTGAAAATATCTGGAGGGTGAGGGGAGGGGATGGGGAATTTTCCACCTGTCTCTAGATCACTCAGATTTCATTCTTTAGAGGAACTTGACTCATCTGTGAGATAAAACCCTTCATGACTGCATATTTTTTCAATCACTTCAAGTGTTAACCTTGCACATACATACACTGAAGAGTTGCCACGTTTGGACACAACACGTAGTCACCTATTTTTTCTTAACTGGAGGAAAGGTGAAAGGTTGCATGGAACTATCCAAATGGATTAGTGTCTTACTGTGAACCATATGGACCAGGCCACAAAGTGTTTTACTGATAATCAAATGGCATGTGAACAGAAAACCTCCAAAAAGGTGTTAAAATCACACTCCCAGACAGGATATGGCAGGCTTCAATCTAAAAGCAATTGTCTGCTCTGCTAATTCTGAAAATATTCCAGAAACAGGGAATTCAGATTTTCTCTACATTAGTAAGAAGTTCTGAAACACACATGTGAACAAATATACTACAATTTAATGCAAAATACTTTTTTAAGAAACAAGGGAGCTAAACCTGCATCTTTCCAACTGTATGAATGCTATGAGACACTAGTTTCAAATACATGCTTAAAGTTAAGCAGAAGTACTAGAACTGCTGACAATTCAATTGCAATTTTATGATAGTTATATTTATACAATAAAAATATGTATCCAACAAGCCCCTAATTGTGTTTTCATGTTAACCTTATTAGGGGAAAGTTAATTAAATCTGCCTACTTCTTGATTTGCATTTACATACATAACTTCAGGATTACAGCTTTAAAAATGGGATTTCTTATACACTGCTGAAATGGTCCTCTGTGGAGGTCTTTGTACGTTCAAAGGAAGGTTAAGTCAGTTCACTCTCTCAGAAGAATTATGGAGACACAAATACTGAAGTATCACTGATCAAAACACAACTGACCTGACAAAACCACTCATTTTAAAACTAGCTCAAATTTTCGGCCAGTTGTGCTTCACCTGCTATTGCTTGTTCCCTGCAAGTTTTCAAGTACCATCACACCTTTTTCTGGCTTGTGAAAGAACCATGCTGTGACAACACCCAATATGTGCCATTGAGGAAGAGATCACACAATAGGCCTGGCCCACAGACCAGTACGTCACACTGAAGTCAACCACTGTCTCTGGGTATAACTTTGGATCCTGCACAGTCACAGTCACACAGTCTTTTACTCCACACTTTTGCCATGGCAGCCTTACTGGAGGAACGAGCTCCAGTTGCTACTGGTTTGCTCATCTGTATCATTACTTCACACATCATATAAAACTCACTTGCTCTGGAGTTTGGAGTACACAGCAAATCCTTTTAGCTAACCGCAGTTTCATTTTCATGTTTCAATGCACCGTTAAACCTTGCCAGGCCTGCACGGCTCTGTGCAAAATCACTTCCCTATGTTCTGCATCGCACTCCTTATCACATTGTGCTTTGCTTTCCTAGCTTCATTTATCCTGTCTCAAGCTGACAGCATACAGTTCAGTATGATCCGTTTTCATATGCTTAGCATTCCACTACTAGGGCCAACAGCCCTCCTCTGAACTATAATTCAGACACGTATGTTATTCCTTTCTGTTAACAGTAAAAAGTTGACTCTATCTACTTCTAAAATGGAACAGAGAAAAGATGGGATCATACAACACATTCTGACTGACCCAAATAGCAGAAGCACAAGCCAAGAACATGAACTGCAAGATCAAACCCTGAAGCAGAGCAGTAGGTTCTTCTATCACTGGCAGATACCAATTAAATTAGTCTACACAATAGCTTTAAGTAATTCAAATTAAAAAAAAATTTGAAGCCATTTTCTACACCAAGCTAAAACACAATGCTAAAATCAACAGCAACATTTCAATATTTTGTATACAGAAGTTAGCACACAGACACAACACCTTAACATAGCAAGTTCAGGCTTCTGAAAAGAAATAGTGAACACAGAACACAGCTTAATACATCCAACATACAAATGCTTTTTTACAAATCAAAACTGGAGTCATTGATTATGAACAGGTTTAGCTTTCCTTTTCACCAGCCACATCCTTACCTGACACCTGATCATCTGTCAAGCCAAAGGCTGACATGACATTCTTGCTGATTTCATCCTGGTTCTTTAGCGGATCGAATGCAGACATGCTCGCTGCTATAACTTGAGTGGATGGTTTAACATTAGCGTCAGCAGCAGCAGGCTTTTCGTCCCTACCATCTACAGCATCTACAAAGCAAAACGCCCAGTTACCAGCTCTCCAGAACTGAAACACCAGCACACACATTGTACTACAGCAACCTTAACATCGCACAGTCGGGGGGGCTTTAGAAAGTTAACTATAAATTTGATTCAAAATATGCACGTTAGGATAACACTGAAGAATCATTGATGTATCTGAAATCGTGATGGATCATAAAGCTTAGGTTTCTTTCCCAGTTACTTGACGATACACTAACACTGTGGAGTATCAATATCATATATCACATATTCTGAAATCAAAGGCACAAAGCTCCTGCTTCAAGCAAATGAATTGCCTACAAAGAATTCAAAACTAGAAAAACATACAGGATAGTTCCAACTTATTATTATGTTTTATCAACTGCAGTTTCTCGTTTGTACTCTACCTTTCTCCATTAATTTTTCCTAAGCTGACAGGTGAAGCTGAGATCTTTGCAACTATACATGTAACTGAATTGCTCAGAAATGCCTTACCTAACAGTGCTACGTTTTGTTAAAAACAAACAACTACAGATAGATTCAGATTAGCTAGTTTTGTTTGCATTCTTAGATCATCACTCTAACCTCCTTCCAAATAGTTTGTAACCAAAATCCGTGGTATTCCACTGAAATTAGTAATTGCATACATTGTAGGAACAGGGCCAAGAACAACAAAAGCAGTAAAATTTCAAAGTGCAAATACAAAAGCAACATTTCCTAAAAGGCAGGCTGAGGTCCTTGGTTCACCTCTTTACTCAGAGCACTGTACTTCATGACTTTGTGTCATTATTTTCTGTGTCCAGCTTACCCAAACTCTGTAGTTAAGCACACAGAGATGCAGTATTTGCAGTACACCTGCCCTAAGCTAGGAGATCAATACCTCAAAACTATAAGAATAAGACTTTCTTTCCCGTTTTGCCCTCCCCCAAAAATCTTTTCCCACCCCTACCTGCACCCTTGTGCTGCTTACCCTGAGACAGCTCTGATGCTGGTCTGAGCTCAAAATGTGTGGATTCAATTTCCTAACCTGGCAAAAAAAGCGAATATAATTTTTGCTGAATTCACTTCTTACTGTTTTAGTGAATCAAACTTGCTTAGCAACACAAGATAAGCACCAGAGCTAGCCCAAAGTAAGCAGCGGGACTACTCAGCTGCGAGCAAGAACTCTTCAGCAACAACAAACTATTAATTTGGCTAAAAGCCCTCTCAAGACATTGCTGGGGTTCACAGGTGTTAGTTACAGTGTTTTTGTGCATTGCAACAAAACCTTGGATTCTGAAGTTTCATTCCTAAGTTAGTGCTTTACTCCAGATACCTCGAACAAAAATTCTATCTCTGAAATAACTAAAGCATTAAAAATTAAGTTCTGGGCCATCAAGCAACAATTAAGAATGATCCATGTTTCACTTTGTTAAACAGCACACCACTCTGCAAATCAAAGCAAACAACTTTTTGCCACGCTGCCTACCACTCTCAGGCAGATTAGTGGAAAGCCCTGGTTCCGCTGGTGGTTCTAAACAGTCCAGCAAACGATTGACTTTATTGCGAAGTTCTATCAGCTCTCGGCGCAGGTACTTCACTTGGTTAGATTCTAGGGGTCTTGGTTGTCCATTCACTGCAAAACAGCAATTAGATAAACTTAAGACTGCAGTAACATCCAGTTTTGACATCAGTTTAAGATGACAAAAAACAATTCCAACTTTTACTTGCTTGTAGCATCATCATCATTCTTTGTGGAGTTTAAAGTGACAAAGTTTAGTCCACACAGACTGAACTCACTCTAGAGCTTAGTGTTCCTTTAATATAATCTCAGTTCAGCAAAAGCTAGAGTACCAAAGCAAAGTCCACAGTAAGTCTGCACTGTTTACTCATTTCCATGAATATACCCTCAATGATACAGTGGTTCTGGAAAGCTGTCTCTTTAGAACTAATGCAGCATGCACTGTTGCACTTCATTAATAAGGTCAGTGCCCAAGTTAAAGGCAGGTGCTATTCCTTGGAACTACGTGCTAAGTTACCCACAGTAGCTTGAAAATAAGGAACTTTTACGCAAAGGCTAAAGGATAAATGTTAAGATCTATTCAGCTCCAAGCAACTAACACTAGCTGGGAGCAGCGTACCAGTAACACTGCAAGATAATTGACAGCTTCAAATTCTCATGCACCTGCGAAGAAAACCCCACAAATGCTAGAGTGGAAGGCCAACATGGAAAGAGCACTAAGGAAGAAAGAACCACTGATCACATGTATATACACACATGCCAAATACTTTGAGCAATCTTATAAAAAGCAGTAGCTTCAGCTTCTATTAGGTTCCAAATTCTCATGAAAAGCATCAAGAGAAAACAGATATCCTGTATTAATTCAGCAGTTCTAACTTACTGATTGCATTTTCCTCACCTTCTGAGGTAGCAATGTAAAGTTTTTTGTACCATTCAGTGAAGCCCGCTGCCTGAGTTTTAATAAGTATTATTTAAAAGAAATTTAAAAATACAGTTTTCTATACTTACCAAACAATGTCAGCTTTAGTATCCTACTGCACTGAATTGCAAAGGAGAGATCTGAGCTATCAAAAATTGTTATAAGATCTCCATCTGAAAAGAACATGAAAAAGTTACATTAAAATCATAGCCTATGACTACTGACCTTCAAATTAGGGCAGAAGTGTTCCTTCCTTACTCAAAAATAACTTTCCTTATTTGATTGTGAGGTCACTAGAAAAAATGTTTATTATTTTAGTGCAAGAATCAATGTGAAGAGAAATCATGCACAGAAGGTAAGACAGAAGTATGACTAGCTCCAAAAGGGAATCTTGTGACATTAGCCCTTTGATACTCCATATAACTCATCATTCTTTTATGTTTACATACAGGATGAAATATTAGAGCTAATGGTTCACAAAGTCCAACACCAGGAAGAATGATGCTACCAGTTAAAAGTGAAGTGCCTATGCCAAGTCGGTCCAGAACCGTGCTGTTCACGAACAGACAGGAGTCAGATAAACGGCACAAGCTAAACCCAAGTCAATTTTAAAAAACAAAATTTCAAATGCCTAGAACATTTCCTCAGGTTATATTCAGAACATGAGTTGCAGGACTACTACCATTCCCTTGCTGAAAAACAAAGTTCACATGTAGAACTGAGTAGTAAAGCTCTCTCTCAGCTTTAACACACAAGTATGAAGACATAAAGATGCCAAAGTAGCCAGATGAAAACCTCTCAAACAGGAATTTGACACGAAGCCACAACTCTTAGGCATGGATTTCTTCCATGTCACATGTCACAGGATCCTAATGAATTTGCACATTGCCATCAGCCACAGGAACTATATTAGAACTGGATGGGACCACTTATTCTTAAGATACAAAGAGCTATTCACAAAGCACTGAGCGCCTTTAATCATACTAATCCTCAAAAGAGATATCAAGTTCTCATTAAGTCTAGTCTCTCACAATTTTTAAGTTGAGTCAAGGAAACGACATTAACATGTCTCCTTACTCAACCAACATCACAACTAAAACAAGATTATCTTTGGCAGGACAGATTTTCTCGTGTTTAACATATTCAACAAGTTATTCATAGCTTAAATTAACCCAAGCTAAGCAGTGCAAAGGAAAGAGGGAGCACATTATAAGGAAAACGTGTACTGGCACAAGGGATAGCAGGAACACTTCCTGCCACAGCAGTTTGATAACTGGGAACTGAGGTAAAAACACCACCTACTGAAGTTCCACCTTGAAAAGCAACAGTGTTTAGACAAATGACACATAGTTTGGAACAAAGCCAACTCCAGACTGCCCAGGTTCCTCCACAAAACTCCGTAGCACGGGGGCTCTGGACAGTCGCAGGAACATGTTTTCCATCACAGATTACTGCCTAAAAATTCTGAGTGTATATAAATTCCTTACACATTGGTGACAATGGCAAACTGTATATAAGTTACAGTTTAAATTTTCAAATAAATTAATGCTTCAGTATGAACAGTCATAAAACACATGATATCAAGTCAAAAACAGCTCAGAATTTGAAGAACTACATATTCTAATTTTGTCATCCCTGACTACAAGTAACACCTCTGCAACAGAAGGTTTTCTTAAGTATATTATTAACAATACCTCACAGTGCCTGTTAGTCTTCAAAGAAGGTGCTTTCTAACAAAATAAAGTTACAAATACTAATAAAGTGATGGCATATAAAATAATTTTCAAGTTTTCCTGAAAGAAATACAGTTGCCTCCAAAGATTATTTTTATGTCCTGTTTTTCACTTTAACAATCTAAGACATCTGTTGATAGCAGTATCAGTCATGCATTCTCTGAGTAGAGACTGGAAAGCTTCCAGAAAGGAGGGCTCCAAATCCCACCAGGCATCCTGCTCCAGTGACATACTGTCCTCCTGGCCAAAACTCAGCTCAGCTTCCTAAACTCCAATTTCTGGCTGCTGCCATGTGGTGCTACTGCAAATGGTTCACATTCAATGGTCTTTGCAACTCCCATTCCACTGGAGGTTGCTCTGAACTCTGCCCTCAGCCCTCTCTGCAGCACAGTGAACAAGCCCAGCTCTGTCCCACGCTCCCTGAAGGCCACCTGCAAAAAGCCCCTCCCTGTCCTCACCACACCCTGCTGGACCTTCTGCAGTTTTTCCAAGTCTTTTTGTCCTGGAGTGCACATACTAAAAGTGAGCACGGACATGCAGCCTCACAGGTGCCACTTCAGTGCCAGGAAGAGGAAGATCAGTGTCCCTGTTCGCCATTATGATCCATAACAGGACTGAGACAATCAGACTTTATCAAAGTTAAACAGTTTTTTTTTTTTCTCTCTTTGGCAGTAAAGGGGAGGTATGAGGTGTGCATTCCCTCCAACTTAAACACTTTCTCTAGCTTCTTAGTAACCTTTCCTAAATGCTGACACCAAATTCCACTGGTGTCTTAACAAAGAGCTCTTCTATTCCTTATTATCCTGGTAACACAATAAATGATAATTACTTCTAGCAATCCGCTGGCAAATCATCCTTTGATGTTCTTCTGTCATACCGGTCAACACTCAGATTCACTGCCTGAACAAAGATGCATGTTCTGAACAGTCTATCCTGCACAGTGAAATGAAAATGCCCATCAATATACACGGCTTACATGGATTAATGTCACCCAAAAGAACTGGGATCATTCCACCTTAATTCTCCCTCACCTCTTTTAACCTTTATGTTGAAGGCACTAGGAACAATGAATAGATTTTCTATTTTAAATTGTTAGCAGAAAAAAAAGGCTGAGAAGGACCAAGTACAGAATCTTGTTAGATGCATAAAGTCAGTTCTATGATTCCTATTGACAGCCATGAAGTTATTAGCCAAGGAGTGCATATGCTAGGATTCATAAGATATATGTCAAACCATAGAAATGTCTGACAATTTAAGTATATTAGATTTAGCAAAAGAACTTTTCATCTTAAGGAATGTCAATGAAGCTTAATTCCTGTTACCATGACACAGATAGAATTACACAATGTTAATTATTTTTTGTTGGAAAATAAAACAGACTTTCCTTTATTTTTTCGACTAATCTTGTTATTTTAATAACTTATCTTTCTCATTTTTACAAGGGGGACAGCTTTCCCTCTCTGTAATTTCCCATGTATCACATTCTCTGCTATGCCAATTATAATTTTTTTCTCTTTCTATAAACTAGTGACTCCCTTAACTAACCACTGGACTGCAAGGTGTTTTAGCATTAATGCTGCATCGCCATGATGCATTTCAACCTTCATGACATTAAATATCTGCCACATTTCTTGGCCCTGCTAGCTGTTTCCTCTTCTACTAAGCATTATCTACTAGATTTATCTACCCTTTTATTTCTCATTTAGTCCATTTTTGAAAACAAAACAAAAAACCCTACACAAAGAAAAAACCACACTACATCAAAATGTAGTTTTCCTTTTCTCTGGTAAATTTACCAAAGGCTGAGAGATTACTGACTAGCACAGCAGCATGAATACATGCAGTATGAGTAAACAATCCATTATTGGCTCTCATACAGAGACACCAACTTCTATTTTAACAACAAGAGCAAAAAGACCAATCTCACATTATACCCTCTGTTTTAAATTCAAGCATAACTTTAAAAAAAGTAAAGTTCCTGTTATTGGTTCTATAGGGCATTTTAGCATTTGTAACTCAGTAACATGGTGTGCTTAAGATGCAATTTTACTCTTTGATTCATAGAACTTCACTGCTGACAGTCCTCATTGTTTGGGGTTGAGGTTTTTTTAGCTGACATTGGGTTTTGTGTACTCAAGAACTTTAACTACGACATGAAAATTGTTTCACATCTAGCAGAGCAATTTCCTTAGCTCAGGAGTTTGAAAGCTTGAATATAAAACTTGACTTCACAAAGCAGTATTCAACCTGAGGCTTTTTTTCTCTGGTAATTAATAAAATCACCACATAACCCAAATACAATGTAGCAATATGGAGGGAGTAGATGAAGCATTCTTTGAATACTGAAAAACTGTGAACATGAACTTGGGAGAAGATGGAGGTTGTGGAAGTAGTGGACATCGTTAGGCCAGTTTAAGGTATCTCCTTGTAACAGATCCAGACAAGCATTCCTGCAGGTCTGGGGGGACAAAAAACAAAATAGAAATAGCTAAAATGTATATATTCCAACACATCTAATGACTGAAATAGATTTAAAGAATCTCAGCTTAGTTGAAATGAATTTAAGGATACCACAGCTTTCATATGACAAGCAAACTTAATCCTTGTTAACCTTTTCCTTGATCACTTGCAACTACCTCTAATATGAATAACATTTATTTGTTTTTAGTAGCAATGATCAGCTAGGATAGGATAACATACACTGAAATCCCAGTGGAATAGGACTACAATCAGTGTGGTGGGTTAACCCTGGCTGGATGCCAGGTACCCACCAAAGCCGCTCCATCACTCACCTCCACAAATGGCCAGGGCAGAGAACATACAGTGAAAGGACAAGATACAAGATAAGGACAGGGAGAGTTCAGAAATTTATTACCATCATGGGCAAAACACACTCAGCTTGGGGAAATTAACTGAATTTATTACCAGTCAAAATCAGAGCAGGATAATGAAAAATAAAGCAATCTTAAAATCACCTTTCAATCCTTCCTTCCTTTCCAGGCTCTATTCTATCTCTTCCTGCCCCAACTGCTACAGGGGCACAGGGAATGAAGGTTATGGTTTCTGTCACTGCTCCAGCCTGGGGTCCCACCCACAAGAGAGTCCTCCACAAACTTCTCCAATGTGAGTGCATCCCACTGGCAACAGTTCTTAAGGAACTGCTCCAACGTGGGTCACCTTTCCATAGGGTGCAGTCCTTCCAGAACAGCCTGCTCCAGCATGGGTCCCCCACAGGGTCACAAGTCCTACCAGGAAACCTGCCTGAGCATGGGCTCCTCTCTCCATGGGTCTGCAGGTCCCTGCCAGGAGCCTGTTCCAGCACAGGACTCCCACAGGGTCACAGCCTCTTCTCAGGCATCCACCTGCTCTGGTGTGAGGCTCCTCCACAGGCTGCAGGTGGATCTCTGCACTTCCATGGACCTCCATGAGCTGCAGGGGCACATTCTGCCTCACCATGGTCAGCACCACGGTCTGCAGGGGAATCTCTGCTCTGCTGCCTGGAACACCTCCTTCCCCTCCTTCTCCACTGACCTTGATATCTGCAGAGCTGTTCCTCTCACATATTCTTGCTCCCCTCTTTTCTGGCCAAAACTACATATGTGCCATAACTATTTTTGTCCTTTTTATATATGTTACCACAGAGGCATTACCACCATTTCTGACTGATTCAGCCTTGGCCAGCAGTGTGTCTGTCCTGGAGCTGCCTGGCTTTGGCCTCCCCTGTAGCACCCCCCACTACCAAAACCTGGCCATGCAAACCCAATACAATTTTGAGACAAAGAAAGCTAAAAGTAAAAGCACAAAGTCTCTGGACTGTGAAAGGTAATCAGAGAATGAAACTGTAATTACTGTCTCCATCATACACCATTATCTTATTTTGAATAAAACAGTAGTATACACTAAAAACCCCAGAGGACCAAACTTAAAGCACAGTTAAGAATGCAAAAAACCCAAAGTAACTAGAAGGTTTAACCTCATGAAAAAGCATCCAATCTCCTTTCACCTTTATTGTTTCAGAAAAAAAAAAAACGTGGTAAGAGGGAAAATGAAAACACTATAAATCCACTGAGCTCCCTCTCACTAAAGATCAAGACCCAAAATACTGGTCAAGACCCAAGACCTACGCTACTTCCAATTTTGATAAGCAGCATCTCAGAAGCTTTATGAACCTCAAAAAATTGTCTCAGGGTTATTCAAAGTGAAATTTTATTGCTTAGATATATGAACAAAAGCTGACATTTAAGGCAGCACTAAAGTTTCCTAGGGCTATTAAGAAAAATGAACCTGGATGCTTCAGTAACTTGGCACTTTTTACCGTGCAACAGCATAATTATCAGTCTTTAAGAGACTCTGGATTTTATCACTTCATTCCAGGTTTCATTTTATGAACACCATCCCTCTGTCTCAAATTAAGTAACTTATCCATGCCTCATTGACATTCAAAGAGGAAAAACCCTCCAATCACAACTTTCTGTCTCTATGCATCTCTTCATTCTGTGGAATTCCTTGAAGTTATGTTTAACACTAATGATCAGTATTTTCTTTGGAACAACCAATGTGCAACAGATTCAAATGGTCCCACAGAGGAAAGATAACTTTTAATACATATTTCAAGTTAAAACTTTTTTCTAGTCTTTACTGATGGAGGGAAACATAATCAAGAATTACTACCATATAAATCAAGTTTTCAGTCTTATAACAGCTTGTGCTAGGTCATACACGTTTATTCTCTTTTCACCTTCAAACCCATTGAAAACTCAAAAAAATGGTTAAATGCGTGAACAGAAGAGAAACCTGCAATCAACATCCTGCAACAGCAAAAAGTGCACTTTCAGACAGAAAAAATTGAGGAAATATTTCAGAAAAAAAAATGGAAATGCTGTTAAGAGAGCATAAAAAGAGATACAGCTTCCATTGTCTGATTAAAAAGATTTCACAAGAAATCACTTGCATTTGCCTGTGACACTGGACAATTCTGAAAGGTGAATTTCAAAGTTTCTATCCATGGAGAAACCGTATCAGAGCAACAGTAGTCAATTAAACCTTAACAGCAGTAATTAAACCTTACCTTCATCTTTATATTTTATTGTGACCTCATCATTGCTCAGAAGTTTTCCTCTAAAAACTCTTTGCATCATTAGCACCAATTCATCATAGGTGATATCTTCATTATGAATAGGGATTCTCCTAATATCTTCCCCAAGCTGAGCTTTGATAATCAGCTTCCCACTTAAGTCCAGTTGCCCATTCATGGTGGATTTCTTGTCACCTGCAGACCTGTTAGCAGCAAAACATGAACATTTTGGGAAACTGAACTGTTAGTTATTTTATTCTATATCACAGTTCTGACGCTTTACATTATCACTTTATTTGATTACTTTTACATGCCCCCCAATTATGAAAAAGAACAAATGGGGTTGTTTTTTTTTTTTCATTTAATAGAAGATTACCAGAACAAATATCTTAAAGATTTCAGACTGCAAGGTGGCTTTACTAGGGGGATCAAGCTGAATCACGTACTATTTCCTGAACAAGTAAGTGCAGAACTAAACCTTGGTTTTATCACATGGATAATCAGAACTCACTGAGGGTTCCTCTCCAGAAAGGAAGACACACAACTCTTTAATTTTTTTAAATTTTGATTGGGATGTTTTAACCAAGATTTTAGACTTTTCAAAGCAGCTCAATAGACCACATATTAGCTACTCATTGGGCTCAACACATGGTCAGAACAGTCTGTTGCACTCAGTGTTTCAAGAGGTCAACAACTACTCCAACTTAATAGGAAGTCCAACAAAGCCATCTTGAGTCCTAGGAGCACACAGCGTATACTTCTATTTTAACATTTTATATAAGAAAATTTTAAAATTACCACTTTGTATGAAGCATCTCTTATTTAAAAACACAAAGGTCTTACATTTAAAAATCTGAAACTACAGTGAAGTTACTCAAAAGAGGAATGACAAGAAAAAAAACCCCACAAACATGAGATCCAGGTTGTTAGTCAAATGTCCCCTCCTATTTTCACTGCTCTAGACCGGGCCAGAACAACAGATCTGGAATGAGGAGCAACTGAAGAAGCAGTTCTCTTAACATTTGAAGTACCATTACTGGAGATCTTAAAATGTAGGCAGCCCATATCCAAATCAAGATTTCTGAAGCCACATGCAGGCAAGTATGCTGTTCATTCTCCTGTGCAAGAACTCTCAGAGATATGCAGCTATTTCTCCCTTACCTTTAAGGATGTTATAACACAGTGCCCTATGCGAAAAATGAATTTTGCTATAGTCAGTCTATTTTTAAAGTACTGCACTGAAAATTAATTCTCTCCTACCAGAAACAAGACACTCAGCTAAAGCCTTTAATACATTCTTTGATGCACCTGTATATATTTAACTCTACTGTTTCAATGACAATGTTTTGCATTAAAAAGATGCAGTATAATGCTATCCCTTAGGTTGCAATTAAGTTTTTGGGGAGGGGTGTGGGGAGGGTTGGTAACTAACTTAATATAAAGCAAAGATTTCAGGCAAATCCCTTTGTTTAGCCCAAAAAGATACAAGCAATTACTGAACAAAAGTCACTCTCCTCATCATGCATAAGAGGAGGTAGGTGGATAGAGGCTAATTGCAGGGAAAAGGGACCTGCAATTACCACAGCCACGTTGCTGCTGAGGCACTGTGATGAAACTGTGAGGTTTATAGTATTGCTAATGCTCACTAATGCATTATTCAGGTTTTGCAACATAGAAGCTTTGACTGCAGGCACATCAACACAGTCTAATTAAATTAGATTTAAAAGCATAGGGTTTTGCACAAGTTGGTTAGTTGCTGAGATTTTTTAAATTTAAGCATTAAAAAATAAAACGATATCGACCCAAAGGTTTCCTTTCATCTCCTTTCCAAACATATACATTTATCATTACCTTGTCTGTCTTAGTGATGCTGGATTATTGGACAGATTTCCCACCTCACTTCAGGACAGAGTTAGGATAAGCCGCCATGCACAATCAGTGCCAGAGAACAGTAAGCTGCATCAGAAAATAAACATATTTACAGTCACACTTCCCTAGAATGACACAATTCACATCAATCTTTCACTTCAGAACATATCAGTGAATACACCCAATTAAAAAAGCTCTTGCTTTATCAATAACGCAACAGTCAGATTTACACTTTTGAGTATTGTAGAATTTGCATTCATTTAAAACAGATTTTGAACAAGACTTCTAATTTCATAATAGATTATCTTTTCTAAATTTTCTAATGGCATGTAGGAATTCCTAGTAGTAATCTATTCCTTTCCAGGACAGTCTCCAAGGGATGATTTAGCATACAGAACACTCCAATAGGGAATACACCTGGCTCCTCCCTCTGACCCCATGGGTGTACTCTACTGGCAACTCTTCTCTCTCACATGCACAGCCAATTTCAAACATCCATCATCTGATTTTTAGGTAATTCACCGCTAACCAGAGAAAAAAAAGTAGGTTCCCCTAATCCACATAAAGCTGGGCTTCCCAGCACTCCTCTTTCAACTCAACTGGAAGTAAACTGGAACGTACAGGATGAAGGCAGAGAACAAGCAAACCCCAGAGACGACACAAAGCCACTCTCTGGTTCTCAAAGGGTGGCAGCTGCTCCCCTCATCCTGGGTATGAAGTGCTTCCCTTTGAAAAGGGTTGTGCCTGCTCCTGACAGTGAGAGACTGTTGTGACACACTAAGCAGGGGAACAGGAAGAGACTACTTTACTGTTGCCTACTCACGTTTTATAAAATGGGTAAGGCAGGAAGATAGTGCCCCTTTCACCCTAGACCTGCTACAGCTCCAGATAAGTTTACTGTATTGGACAAATATGGATATGGATTATATAGATAATGCATCTAAGAGTGGTTTAACCAAGGAGTTCATTTAGCTACCCCCTCATGTTGTTTAAACATTAGAGCTGGGCATGGATTTGGTTCTTCAGCATTACAGTTTATGCTACTCAGAAACTGTTAACAGTAAGAACTGAACCTCATCTCTAAGTCCTAAACATACACATTTTGGTGGACACAGCTGAACTCCTGTGGCCTTTCAACAGATTGAATGCATCATTCGTATCTTTGTGCAAGGAAAGGAGCTACTGTAATGCCTATTTACCAGCATTACTCACGGAAACCTGCTGTCCATCAATGGCTATGAAAAGGAAGCGGGAAAATATTTAAATGCACTTTTTTCAGTCCAGCTGTTCTCCGTTCTGCTTGAAGGTGTCCAGATTTAAAGACACAGATTCTAAACACTGCGGATGCTTGCAACTGTTACAGCAACAATGTGAAATATTCAAATTACTGAATTACATAGCACTAAAGCTTTCTCCCCTCACTGTGACACAGCTGAAAGGATGACTCCATTGAGACAGTTTTTCAGAGAACACATCCAGAATACACACTAATGAGCTTTTTAACAAAATCAGTGTGTGTCTGCTTTCCTTGGGTGGGGAGGGGAGGGAAATCAATCAACCAAAAAACATTTATGTCTCCATGTTTTAGATTAAAGATTGCTTCCCATAAGAATCACACTGACATCTTTCTAACCTTCCTGGTGTACCACGAACATTTTGCAGGTACAGACTTTTCCTCCCCTCTCGGCTCACTTTCAATTCACATCATGCACTAATCTAGGTGCTGCATGTGGACAGGGACTGTCTAATCTAGGCCAGTCACTTCAGGATCCCCTCTAAAATCAGCATCTCAACACCACGCTGTATTTCACTACCCTTTTTGCACAGCAGGAGAGAAAAACAGCCTCGCCTAGGGAGGGGAAGGACAGACACATGCTTTAATTTTTCCTGTCAAAACGGGGTTAAGGATCAGGGTAACGCCGACAGAAACACAGACAAGCAGGACTACCTCCCAGAAGGCAGTCGAGAGAGAGCCATGAGTTTTCCAAAGACAGCCGGAGAGGGTGAAGCGAGGGAGCAGAACCGAGACGAGCTCTTTTCGGTTTTCTCCAGTTCCCAAATGGGCAGGCCCGGCCCAAAGAGGAAGAGAAGTCACAGCCATTCCCTGCCTGGCAATGAGAAGCCGGCAGCTCCCGTGGCTCCCAAGGGAGAGCGGCTGGGTGACCCAGGGAACACCCGGCCGTGCAGAGGGAGGGATCCCGGGATCTCCGGCTCCCCCGGGCCCAGGAGGCCGCGGGCGCTCTCCGCCTCCCTCAGCCGCGACCGGGGGGACGCGAGGGGTCTCCCGGCCCCTCCGCCAGGGGCCGCGTCGCCCCTGGCACCGGGGAACCATGGAGGGGGGAGGAGGGGGTGGGAGGCTCACCCCAAGCCCAAAGCTGCCCCTCTCTCGCCCCTTCCCGCCGCCTCCACGCGCGGCTGCCCCAGGGAGCAGCCCCCGCTCTCTTACTCTGGTTTCTCCGCCGTCCCGCCGGTGCAGCCCCCCCGGTCCAGCCCCGCGCGAGCCCGGGCACGGCCGCAGCCGCCGCCGCCCGTACGTGGCAGGGCAGAGAGAAGGGGCCGGAGCGAGGCCGGGCCTGCGCGAGCCGTGCGCGTGCGCGCTCCGCCGCGCGGGGTCCCGCCCCCTGCCGGCCGACATGGCGGCTTCTCGCTTCCCGCCGTGCCACCTCAGCGCTGCCCCAGCGGGGCCGAGCTCTGACGCGGGGCTCGCTTCGAGATACGAGCCTTGGCCTTCGTAGGCTGGCGCTGCTCAGAGAGAAGGGGCCGTAAAATTCCCCTATATTTGTTAGACACCCACACGCAGGAGCCATCCATCCTTGAATGGTCACATCCAGGCATTCATTACTATCGTACACACTCACGCTCTCACACACCGTCACACGCACTCACACTCCTCTGTCTTGCATTCCGAGCTTGCCCCCCTAAGAGAGAAAAACCTGAATCTGCAGCTAATTTCGTGAGTTTCGTGAATCGAAGGTGCGGGAATGGATTCCTGAGGGTACCAGGTCCCAGAGCTACTGGAACTGGTCCTCTTGTTAATCTGGGGTATTTGAGATTTCTGCCGCCTGGCTTCATTTAGCAGTGAAGCCACGCTGAGCTGGTGCTTATCAGAGGGGTGCCTATGCAGAGCTACCTAAAGCACTACTGTGCTTAGTTATTTCCTGGCGTTAAAGATGCCTGTGAAAAGACACGTTTCCCTTAATACCTCAAAAATCAAAGCTTCCAAATAGTGCTCTCTATCGGGACAAGGAAAATGTAAGAGTTGTTTAATTTTTGTAGTATTTCTCCTTGCTAAGAGCCCTGTCCCTGCCCAGAGGAGGGTCCAACTAGGAGTAAGCAGATTGAAAATGAAGGTGGAAATCTGAAAAGGAAGTGACAAAAGACGAACACGATACAAATTTTAATTCTAAACATTTCAAGGAAGAGAAGGAGCATGGTTCAGGAGGCTTCTTTGTGAACTGTTACAAAATATTTAGAGACAATTTGAGTATTTTCAATGAAAAAAGGTCCTTGCTTTAAAAAATACAAGAAATATGTGGAAAACTGGACGTTTCCATCCATTATACTTTCTGCCACTTGTATTGCATACCTTTGTACAGATGACTCAGGCATTCTCCAATGCATTTCTTTATCAAGGCAGTATGGAGTATGTTTCCGAAGCAGTATGCTTCCAAAGTGTTAACAAGAAACTTTGTGATCCCTGAAGCCGACATATCACAAACAATACCAAAGTTCACTACACTATGAAGATAAATATATTCCACGTGTAGATAAGAGCTGAACTATCGTTCCTGTAACAGTTCAGCATAAAACCTGAAAAATACCATTTTATTTTGTTCCATTTCTGAAATTAGGATTACCTAGATGAAAGAAAACAAAAAAAGCTATAAAATGTATAATTTGATGAGGCTGGGGGTTATGTTGGAGATGTTTTATATTAAGCAAGACATTCAATATTAGCCTCTTTTCTTGAAGAGTGGTGTTCTGAAAGTGTACAGAATAGAAATCTGGAGTCCCTGTAGAGGAAATGAAAGTGTGGAGTAAATATTTTGCTGTTAAAACCAGAAAAGATTAGTCAATGTGACTTGATTCAAAAAACAACCATAAAATGGTTTTGGTAACTGCTAACAGTTACATCAATAACTTGAAATAAAAGAAGTACTTTCAATAGGAAAACTATTCCTTGTAGAGCATTCCCAACTACAGACGCCTCATTTGCACATTGTAATGGATTAGTTAGCATGTCTCAGGATCGTATTATTACCTTCATGTGGATAGGATGAAGATAAGACCTGGCTGAGGAAGCCATAAGCATTAAATGTGGTGTGCCCTATCAGCACTTCAGTCAAACTCACACAGGGGGAATAAAGACAAAAAGCTCATGGTTTTAAATAAATGGATCTCTGTTGTTTCCTGTTCATTATTTCAGTTTTAAATCCTGGGCATAATCTGTCCATCAGTGTGGTATGATCACCTCAGGACTTTTTGCACAGAGTTTTCAGATCTGATTGTCACTGGTGTACAGGCACTCAGTTTTCAGTAGATCAAACTGATAATAAACAACTTAATGTTTGGGGATGGGTGGATTTTCACATATTTCCAATTAGCTGTTTTATAGAAAATATCCAGGAGCATAATAATGAAGAATCCATTATTCCATATACTTCATCTGCCTTATATGAAGGGGTCTATTTATAGGAATACAAGGCCAAGAATCCAGCAGGGCTGTGGGGAGAAAGAAGAGGCAGACATTTTCCTGAAGGCTTTTTTTCAGTATCACTGTGAAAGGCCTCAAGCCATGAAGCTCTTGTTACTTCCCTGGGACTCTTTCCAACAAGTAATGCAGAAGAGTTTTTTCATGCTATTCTTTCTGAAAATAATTTTTATATGATTTGGCATAAGAGAAGCCACCGAGACTGAACAGTCTTTTCAGTGCTGACCTTGAAATCAAATCCTACCTTGATTTGTAAAATGGGAAGAGTTTTATGTGTGACAGATGAGCATCTATTTCTGAACAAAAAATCTGAATCCCTATAACTGCTTTCTGACAAGTTCCCACCCTATATCAAGATGTAGAACAAACAAATCTGATTTTTGTTTTTCAATCTCAATTAGTAGTCTCAAAATTTCTAAATACTTTACCTGGGTAGCATTCAAAATGCAAAACAGAAAGCTGAAAGCAAGACTTGTTTTTTTCATGATTTATTAACATGAGGTAGCCAATTGTCCAGGTGATCTTGGGCACTGCTACAATATAGTGCTAATCATATTTTTCATTAATTAATTCTTTTTATTCCTAGAAGCCCACACATACAAAAATTATTCAGTCTTTCTCTATATATTCTCATTTAATATCTATTTGATCATTAAACTTTCTATTTATTCAGGGCTATATTGCAGAAAGATATTATTAAGGTGGGTTGAGAAGACACACTTCCCTACATTTCTTTGATGTATCATCCAGAGAAGAAATCCAGAAAAATAAATGTAACCAAATTTATCAGACTAATCTGTGTTTGGAGTATGCAGCTTGGATGTATTGGTTTTTAATTTAAAAAGTGATATTTACCAAAGCAATTGAAAATTAACGTGTTAGCTATTGTAAGTTTTGCCTAGACAAAAGGCAGGACTGTGGGTTGTGAGCACCCTTCTGCCGAGGACAGCTCATGTCCATGACTTGCTGCTTTTTGCCATCAAAGAGCTTCAGCAAAACTTCCTGAGCCAACACCAGTGGTGAAGGAGCAAGCCCGCTCCTGGGCTGTAGTGGGCTCCCTCATCACAGCTGTGCAAACCCTACCCTCTGGTCAGCAGTGAACATTTTGTACCAAGCCCCATTACATTTCATACCAGATTGACGCAGAGTGTAACTGTTTCCCTTCAAGAAGCTTGGCTCTCAAGGTTTTCTCCTCAATGCCTTTGCTTCACTTCTTGTCTTCCACATCTCCTGCCCGCCAGTTCACACTAACAGCACATCTCCTGGGGAGGAATCTAATGCACAACTTCTTGTCTGGGTAACAAACATGCTCCTTAAAGTCTGTTCCTTCTTCATCCCTAATAGACATCTTCCAGGTTGCCATGCATTTGCTGTGCTCTCAAAGCAGATCCAAAAGCACTGAGTCAGAATCATGCTGGTTTGGACTTGTGTAAATTGTCACTGGACACACTGAAGAACACAATGCCGTGCTGTCATGCAAATACATATGCAGGGAGCACAGTGCCACGTAGCCAGGCAGCTTTTGCTGAACTTTTCCTGGCTTGCACATGCAGTCCAAATTCTAAATGCTTCAGAGGAATTGCCTCTACAAATGCAAGATGCAGTAATGGAACAATGAGGATTGAAAACTGCTTGGTGGGTGCCATCAGAAACAATACAACACAAAAGCTGAATACACAGCATGGAAAAGACAGGTGTTCCTGTATGCTGTATTAGAAGAGTTTCTTGAAACAGTCTGAGATTTTCACTTTATCTTGTGAGCACCTGTCTGAATTTTTCCATTCTCCAGGTAGTTTCCTTTCAGTTTACAATGTTGCTGCTAACTACTGTACTGACTTTAGAATGTGTTCTTTGCTTATTAATAAATAATATATAATAAATAATATCAGTCACTCATTGCTTTTGGATATATTCAAGGCTCTGCCTGGAAATCTCTAAATCAGGAATTTAAATCCACATATGCAACCACCATAACTGAAAGATTTTTTACTTAGTTGGCAGAAGCAGCTTGTTGAATGGTTGATTACTGTGAAAATTTCTCCTCCTAAAATCTTCTCACAACCCAACAGGCCTGTGTTGCTGTGCCAGTGACCAGGCTATCAGTGTTTTATCAGGACAGTGAAAAGCAGCTCTAGGTTATACCAGTGGTGTGAACAGCAACAGGAGATTATTAAATCACGTGGCACTAACCCAGAGACGCTGATTCCAATTGCCCTCTGCTGATCTCCTATCTTTACAACTCTCCCTGCATGTACTCTGTACTGTAAAACTTGCCATATGGACGACTTTAAACCTTACCCCATCCAATTACTGACATGGTTACGAGGAAGTGTCCAGGCAGCGGCTTCATGGCTCTGAGCAGCCATAAGTACAACTGTGCAGAATGGAGTGCTGAGCCCAGAAATGCTGCCAACAAGGAATAGTGCACTAGGAAAGCCACAGCTGTGCACCAGGAGCCTGCAGGAGGTTCCTCCCTGTCAGAGGTGAGCAAGGAAGGTGTTACTGGCAGCATCATAAGGAAGACATTGCTGCTAGCATTTGGTGGTGTCCTTGGTGCACTTCCTGGCAGCTTGGTTTTCGGTTCCAGTGATGATGAAGATGATGTTAAAAATTAGCATAGAAAAGCAGAGACTCACTAAAATGCACTTTACAGATAAGTTTTGAGTTTTCCTATTGGTAGAATTTTTTAAATTTTTTTTTTGAGGAAAAAGAAGAGAAAAATAAGAAAAATTGTAAAATATTTTCTCATTTTCATTTATAGTAAAATCAAGATAAAGAGTGGAAACTTTAATACAGACAGAAACCAGAACAATAATTTTTTTGCAGAATTGCAGCAATGTTGCTCTCAGACAGCTTAAGAAATCCATCAGTTTTGTCTGACTTTGACTAGAACCTTTTAGGACTAGGCCTTGACTGACAGCAGTTTGGAATGCATTTTGTTTTTTCCCTTCTGTTCTTCTTTTTGTAATCCTTTTCTTCAGCGCTAAGAAATGAAGTAGCATAAAACAAGTATTTCTAACCATTCTGCAAAGTGCAAGAGAATAATAAACCTCTACTTCCAAACTTTGTCTTATCTCAGAATCACAGAATCACAGAATCAATTAGGTTGGAAAACACCTCCCAGATCATTGAGTCCAACCTATGACCAAACACCACCAATATCAACTAGATCAGGGCACTGAGTACCATGTCCTGTCTTTACTTAGACACCGCCAGGGACAGTGACTCCACCACCTCCCTTGGCATTATATATATTATATATAGTATATGTATTCATATATAAAAATGTGTGGTTTTATGTATATATATATATAATATTATCATAAATAAATGCATTTAAAAGGCAGAATCTAGAAGCTCCTACAGTCTTAAAAACATAAACCTTGATGGAATTGCTCCAAATCTACATTAGTGCAAGCAGGATGAGAAACATGCATTAGTCTATTATAACTACAGCTCTGCTGGCATGACTTTGCTCGTTGTTCAGAGGGGACTCACAGGACACCATTAATCACAGGCACGTCCATCAAGGAAATTTGCTGCAATTGGGTTTGTGTTAAGTCACTCACAATAAAAGAGTAGCACAAGCAGCTACTGACTAGAAAAGAGATAGCTTTTACACACTGTAATACCAGGGTATGGGGAGAGGTTCCCCTGGTGGTGGAACACTGGCACATTTTTAAAGCCTAGTATTAAGTGAGATAGAGAACTGAAAAGCTCAGTGTGTATCACAGACCTACCTGTGTAACAATAACACCACTCTGGGTCTGTGTCATCAGTGTCTGGTCCAGGTAGTAACAGAGGTGTCAGCGAGTCCCAAGCCATGCTGTGGGATTTAGCTATTTTTAAAAATATTATTTGCTAATCAATAATATTGCAATATGTCTTAAACTGGCTACTTTTAATTGTTTTCCTCAAACTACATACAGAACAGGATATCGTAACTTAGTGTAAAATACTTGCAGTTTAACATCTCCCCTCTTAGCTGGTGAGTATTTGAAACAAAATGGTAATAACCAGACCAGCCATGGACAATCCAACAACAGTATAAGAAATATAATCCAAAGGCTTTTAATATTTATATTTTATCTGAAATGCCTAGAAAACCAATTGTTTAGGTCATACGAGACTAAAAGGGATAAATTTCTTTTTAAAGTTTCTGTTTCTGGTTGCACATGGAAACAAAAATGTTTTAGCAAAATTATGATTATTGCTAGCCACTGCCAGAATTTTTAGGTCCCACAGAATTATTCTGGACCCCAAAACTAGAGAAGCTTGTGAAGAACACCAAAAAGAGATTTAACAATGTCAATGAAATATTCATCAAAACAGCAGATTAAATTATTCATGTTAAAATGCAAGGTGACACAGACTGGACAAAACAGCTTTTAACTTTTCATACTGGTAAGCATTCTGAATTGTGACTTCTTGGTCTAAGGTAAGATGTTACAAACAATTGTTAATTGAAACCAGTCTATGTTTGTATAGTGACAATGAAGCAGCAAGTAAATGTAAATGTATTCAGTGGAACAGATAATGCTGTTGCATTTGCATAAACAGATGGAAATCTTATTTATAATACAGTCACTTTATGCTAAAAAGACATGCATAACATAGAGGGAAATACAGAAACAAGTAAATAGTACAAATATGGAGATGCTGTTCTGTGAAGACAGTAAAAACTAACTCTAAAATTCTGGCATGCTGAAGTTAGTGACCACAGATATGTGATTTTATCCAAGGTGTGTTTTGTTTAGAGAAGCTGAAATAAATACTGAAAAAATAACAAACGTCAGAAACAGACAGTCATTCCTAAATAATCTTGTTAGTACAAGAGGACAATGTATAAAACTTTATGGTTGAAAGCTTAATATTTACAGAGGAAATGCTTTTATAAACATAGAAGCAAAGGGAGTAGTTAATGCTAAATCCCCTGAGTTATTTGCCCAGCACAAGGCAGTGCCACAGGTAGCCCAGAGTCCAGGCTACTCTGCTGTTCATCTGGGGGCACTTTAGCCTTCAGACAAACCCTCATTTAACCAACAGCTGCAGTAATGGGGGTACAGAGCTGGAGGCTACAACAGCTGAGCAAGGGGAATGAATTAGGCCAGCCCTTCCCTTCTATAGAGCTGCACAAGAAAGTGCCCACAGCCACAGGGTGTGCCAGAGGAAGCCAGGACTTGCCAATACATTTGGCTGTTCAGCAGCTTGGGCACAGCTTGCCCAATTTGCCAGATCTGCCACAGAGCAGAAACAAGTACATGGGGAGAGCTTAAACTCCTGTGCATTCTAGCTGAGTGCACCTACACCCTTACATTGCCATGCTGGTGTTAGAGTTAGAAACAGCCAACCAAAGAAAAAATCTGAACTCTTCCCATTCAAGAAAGGACAATGCCCTCCCACCAGAACAGCAAAATTAGTGGTGTGATTACACCTGCATTGTTTACAGTGTAATCCCAAAGCACACAGGCATGACCACACAGCTGCAGTTCGGATGGGATTGCAAGGAGTAAAAGTGGCTGCAGAAACCTAGAGATAGGCACCAGCAAACAGTGTGAACTGACAGTGATTTGGTTTTGAAAGGGGAGCCAACAGCTACTAAGTGATATATAGGTTTCCAGTAAACCTTATATATGATATCAATAGCAGCATAATTTGGTACTTTAAACTTACTTTATGTGCCTTTCTCAGTCAAGATTGCCAATTCCTGTGAATTATTTGGATAATTAGGATTCAGTCTCCCATTGACTAAGCATTAGACAACTGCCAGTTGAATTATGTGCAAGCCAAGCAACAGCTTCCAGGTTTTGGTAGCACTGCATTACTGCCAACCAGAGCTGAATCCACACTGGAACAGGAAGCAAACAAAATAAATGCTGTGACCCATCCCTCTCCTCCTGCAGCACATCAGTGCTCATGCACTCACATGTCAAATGCAGTCATTTTCACACAACACACCTCTGCAGGGTACTGCAATTACAACGAAGTTTCCATGAGCAACAAGCAGCTTGGAGTGCAAAGAAGTGAACACAACCATTCACAGTCTTAGGTAGTTCAGTTTAAAATTATGAATAAAAGTAGGAGTAAAAAAAATCAATTATAAGTTTGTTTCAGTAATTTCCTTAGGAATGCCACATTTCCTGGATCACTTAACTGTATGGTTCCATGGTGATAATTACTGATCTGTCATATACATATATTTATTTGAGCTTCAAAGATTTGTTAAATATTGTAAGAAGAAGACAACCACCGTTTTCTGGAGAAACCATGCCAAACATGAATTATCTAAAAATTCAGGGGTTTCAGCAAAGGGATACTCACATAAGAGCATTTCCTGCAAGAAATCAGTAACATCTGGAATCAGTTCCTGGTGGAGGAAGTCAAAGCATGCAATGGTTTCAAGTGGAAGTAGGAGTTGAAAGATAGCATGAAAAATGAACATTCCCCACATTAATATGTGTATTGGGCTATGCCAGTCATGGTGACTTTTTCTTGTTTTCCAAGATTTCTGTAGTCTTATGGAGAGAAAGACTGTCCTCCAGAGACCCCTTGTTTTTCACTCTTGATATAGGAGTATTTGACTTGTACATTTCTTGTACCAGGCATCAGCATGCATAAAAACCAACCAGCTAAGGGTTTTTTCCCCCAAAGAAGATTTTCAGTGGTTATTCATTAAAAATTTTCCCAGCTGCAATTTTCAAAAGAAGAAAGAACTTACTGTTGCTTAAAATGTTGAATGGTATCTGAACTTCCATACTGAGGTCACCAAGACCAGGAGCATTTTCCTGTAATTCTAGTTTTGTTGACTGATACTTTCCCAGTGCTGTATCCACAACAATTAGCAGTGTATGAGTTAGGATTAATGGTTCACACTACTGGGTCCAGGTAAATCCAACAACCCACAGGATTCTTCTCTGTGCCAAAAACAGAATCATAGAGGAACTTAATTTCAGTGGAGCAAAGTGGATTGCAACATTGGGCTGTGAGATATTGCCAGTCGAAGAAAATTCCTCCGTTGTTTTTGTGAGGCCGCATCAAAATAATGAGTGGGATAAAAGTTACCATTATTTGTTATTATACAGCTACAGGTTCCATTCCTGAGCTTCTGCTCTGATTTAGTTCTCCAGTGGGAAGTGCTCCTCATTTCCTATCCCTATCTTTTCTCTAAAGCAGAAGAATCCAGCAATGTTTATGTTGGTGTAAATTGGAAATTACACATTGGAGTTGAATGCCAAAAACATTTTGACTTGCTCATGATCTGCTTTCATCCTGAACCAGAAGGGGAAATGCTGTTGACTTACATCTAAAGAAAATGGCAAAAGCTAAAGTTACCTGGTTGTAGCATTGACAAGATTATTGTGGATGAATTCTGTTTTGTTGGCATCCAAGGGTTGACTCACTGTAGCTATTACTGCCACAGATGCCTGAGACAAGCAGAGAAAAAAGGCAATATTCAAATGCCATTGAATAAACCACTCCATGTGTACACACTGACTGGGCAAAGTTAGAACACTTAACAAGCATTGCTTGAAAGTACACAACAGAGTAGAAAAGTAAAGGAAGCCATTCAAGAGAGCACAAGCTTTGTGCCAGTGGGTTCATAATGCCACACTTTTATTAATTTAGTTAGTAAGGATTAAATTATCAATTTAAACATTAAATGATGCTGATATAAAAATTTCAGATGTACATCTGAACAGCTGGTAAATTTACACTCGGCTCTGAGAACAGACCCAGCAGTGATTCCACAAGTACTGGCTCGAGGACGCTTCAGTAACTCTGCTAAATGACAAAACTAATGCATTGTTTATAGTGTTGTGTACAGCTGAGAGAAAGACCAGTGTCTTTTTGACTGGTAGAGGGGGAACAGAATTGATATCCCAAATATTAAGCCCCACAAGTCTTATTTTAGTCCTAACAATACTCACCTGAGAGACTTCTGAAACATTTGGCTTTTTCATAATCTGCACTGCGATGTTTGCAGCAGCAGTGATGTCCTGTCTGGTCAGTCAGTCTGGCACAGAGGGGAGGATTTGAGAGTTACTTGCAATAGCTGAAACCTTGCTGGAGCTCGCTGTTTCAGCCTGTGAGGAAAATGTCATTCAACAGAAACAAAATGAGAAAAGGAAAAAGAGTCACCACTTCAGAACATTCTCACACAAAATAAAAATATACAAGTAATTTGCCGTCTAAAATGTTTATGTTAATGTCAAGTATGTGGTGTTTGCAAATTCTCCCCAGAGATTGTTTTCATGAATTCATGCAGTATCTTGGGTTGGAAGGGAGCCCTGGAGGTCCTCTAGCCCAGCAGGAGCTGAAACCAGGCTGCTCAGGGGCTCACTTTGAATATCCACAACCTCCCTCAGAAACCTGTTCATGTTTGAACAGAGTTAAGGGGAAAAATATTCTCTTATATCACTGGAATTTCCCATATTGCCACTTGACTCTGTGGGCACTCATCCTAAAACTGAACACCTTGAAGAACAGCCTGACCCCATTGTTCTCCACACTTTGGCATGAAGTAGCAGCAGGACCTCTCCTTTGTCTTGAGGTCACTGAGTTCTGAGTCTATAAGCTTCTGTACACCTTCCATTGTTCCTTAAATAACCACAACAGGATTTTTTGAAAGGCCATCAAAGGAACTTGAGAAATGTCCTCTGGAGCAATCATGCCTCTCAACACAGGGCTTACAACCTGCACTGAGAACAATATCCTCACTTCTGTGCATTATACAGAGTGTCAGCTTGGTATAAATGTAACAAAAACCCCAAACCAATAAAATATTCTGCTACTGGAGGTACTGATAAGAATTGCTATAAGCACTAGCTGGATCCACTTTGAGTTAGTTAGCACTGAATGGAGAGTAAATGTCTGTTGCATCTTAAGAGTCTAAACAGAAAAAAAAGTTGAGTCATTGGCTATATGATATATGAAGGTATAGCTAGATAACAATAAGAGACAGAAAATCTGCCAGTCATTGGGTCAAGTCATCTCTTTCTTAATCCTGTCAATGAATAACTCTTCTGAATTGTTTCAATAACTGAAGTGTTCTCAAATTATTTATGTTGGAAAGCTACCAAAATCAAGATTAATCCTCTCATGTAGCTTTGAAGTGTTGATAAATCTTGGAATAATGGGTAAGAAAAGTGAATGTGTTGCATAGGGAGGAGGGAAATTTGCATTTATAATCACTGGAGATGATATTATTTGACCTGAAAACATCTGCATAGGCATGATGGACCAAGAGTACATTATGAATGCACATGTTCACTGTTCTCACTTCTAAATTTTAGCATGACCTTGGATTCAAAGTCAATACTTCTGTTTAAAAATAATCAAATCCTTTTAAACCTGGGCTCTGGATCACCAGCATTAACACCACCTCCTCCCACTCCCCAGCTCCACAAGTGGCCTTCAGCTCACTAGATGGCAGCCCAACATCACAGCTCCCAACAAACCCCACGTAACTGATGGCAGCAGAAAAACCATATGTCACACCTTACTGGCACCAGAAATAACTACTGCTAATATTATATATTCCTTTGAACCATTTAGTGAAGGTTATGTACTGGGAAAATGTAATATTGAGCTCAAGGGTTTCTCAGGAAAGGATCCAAGTAGGTGAAGCATTGGGTTGGAGGTACAGGAGTCAAGGAAAAATGTGCGAGGAAAGGGATTTCTCTTATTTAAAGGGATTGTACCTGGTGTATTTTTTCTCTTTTTTTCTTTCTTTTTTTTTTTTTTCCAACTGGAACTAGTGATAAGGAAATGAAACACAGAAGTGGCAGAAGGGAAGCAGTCACTGTAATGACAGTGCTTGGTCATGTTCAGCTCTCTGTGTTTTGCAGATACAGCAGCCTTAGAGCTAGGCTTAGGGGGTTATGGATTTTATGGATTTTAGGTATGACATTCAAACAAGAGGCTTGGAATCTGGATTCCTGAAAGGCGGAAATGTTGATGGAATGGAAAGGCTTCACTCTTAATCCTTCTGGACATGTTGGTGTCTGTATCACCCTGATGCCAATCTTCTCCAGATCCATTGCATGTCCTCACTGATTTGGTACCCTGAGTCAGCATTGCCTCCACTCAGTGACATTTTCTGTGACCTGGGAACCTGACTGAGGAAATTGCAGGCCAGTTAAGAAATATGAAGTGAAAGAAATATTTTGCTGTGTTTAGGCAAACCCAAGCAAAATAAAATGATCACCATTGGAAATTCAAGCTGTCTGCAAAGCAGACACATGCCAAGAATGCCACTGGAAAAGGCTTTGGTAATTTATTTTGCTTTCTGCAAAGTTTTGAGGAACATATTTCCTGCCCCAATTTTCTATTTCCACTCCTTTTTTTTTTTTTNTTTTTTTTTTTTTTTTTTTTTCCCCAGGATGATGCAGAACCTCAGGAACAGTTTAAATAGTAATTAAAGATTACCTGTGATGCTAAGGAGTCCAGATTTTCATTACAATTCAGAATTTGGGAAGGCTTTAAAGTAGGATTTTTTTTTTTCCTAGAGCACATTCAGATTTCTATTGAAGCATTACCTGTAATTTTGTAAAAGCAGAAAGATATGCATTTAGTATTGAAGCTCTCACACATTCACATCACCTCACTGAGAGTTAAAACTCTTCTGTGGGTGTGACACCCTATCCAGTATTATTTTCTGTTTGCTTGTAAAGTTCTGTTTTTCAGTGTTACTAGTCAACATCAATTATTTAACTATTAATTGCTCTTTTTAGAACATGTGGTTTACATTCATGTACACGGTCCTGTCAGAGTGGCTGACATTCTTTATGTCAAAGTCAGACAGGCTTTATTTATGCTAGAGCTGCAGAAACACATCTCTTAATTGGGAGGCACTGGCATCAGCTCTGAGCTGTCAGAAAGATTTTTACCATGTCCTGAGAAACACAGTTTATATGTCATGAAAGAAATGCAAAGGACGTGTGGAGCAGCCGTGCAACACTTATTCCTCTACAAGGTCTCTGAAAGCTGAGACAGTTCATGGAACCAAGGTTGATGAAAAGCATCCTGAATCCTAAATAGTAGGACATAAACAGATTGTTTTCCTATTAAAAGGCTGTCCAGGACCCTGACTCTCCTCCCAGCCCCAGACAGGCACAGATCCATCTCAGCATGGGTACCTGAAATTCTCTGCATTCTGGGCAGAAAGCTCTGCAGAAAAGTTTATGCTCCTGCTGCCTGAGCCATGGAGTTCTGGCTTCCAACACAGACCTCTCATCTGGTCTAATAATCTGACGTCTTTCACAAACTTTACATTTACTTTTGGGAAATAGGAGTAAAAGGAAAGAAACACATACCATTCACAGTATCAGGTGCACATTTCTCTTTGGAGTGGCTATATTAACCCACTATAATCCATTCAAAAGTAAGGTTTTTATGCTGCTTTCAGAAATATTCACTGTCTCAGTACTACAGTCACAAAAATTAACTGCACAGAAAAAAAGTAATATGTATCTAGATGAAATATTTTTAGCTTAAGGATCAATTTTCAAAAATGAAACAGTACTGAGATGATAGAAACTCATTGAATTTTTTGCCCTAAATGAAGTAAAAACAGTTAGGTAAATGTTGTCTAAACCCAAGCTTCTAAGCTGCCATAAGTGGTATTTTTGAAGACAGTGAAGTCTTAAAAGCCCATACTTTTTGCCCTCTCTTCTATTTTCAGTGTTTTAGTCCTGGAAAATTTGTAAAACATTATAAAGCCTCATCTTTGGTGTCTTAATACCCAAGCAGAAATCAGATTTGGTAACCTAATGCCACTGAATACAGAAAAATGCACACTTTTGAACAATTAGTGGGGAAAAGTCCTTTGGTGACTCTAAGCCATGTTGGGTTGGATATGGATTTTGGTGCAGGAAGTTTCTGCCCTGCTGTCTGCTGCACTGGGACAGGCTGACCACCCCAGACCCCACAGCTGATACTGCCAACATCTAAAGACAGCATGATGAGCCTGAGGAACCCTGGCCTGACCCAACAGAGCAGCCTGTTACATTCTCATGTACCATACTGATGTAACTTAACACAAATTTACCTCAAAAAGATGCAAACACTTGGAAAAAATATTGCAGCACACAGGCAGAAAATTTTTGCTTTATCTTACGACTTGCAACATCCTGTTTTTGCTAACCTTTGCTAATTCAGGTCACATTTCAGCTGACTCTGTCCCATTAGCAGGACTGATAAAAGCATATTTATGGTCAGGGTCCTGAGTGAAAACCTGGAGTGTTGTCTGTGTTTTGGCACAGGCTTCCAGGTCAAGTTACTTAACTTTATGTGGGTCTTGTTTTCTACAAGGTCTCAGTTTCCCATTATACAATGACATTTTCCTTCTACAGACATTATTATGAACAAATAAGGATGCATGATGCTGCAAAGATCTGCTTACAGCCCTATACTTGAGCCTTGCTTGCCAGAAGGTAGTTAGCAGAACAAGGTGTCTCAAAATTCTGGTGGAAGGAATCTCTGGAGGGCATCTAGGCCAAAGAGAGGCTCCACCCTCACTAGGAGAGGTGCTGCAGTGACATGCTACCTTTCTAAATCCAAGCATTTCTCTTCATGCTCAATCCCAGCATCTCAACCTGCAGCTTATGACTGCTGTGTCTTGCTTTGCCTTCTGCTGTTACTGAGAAGGTTTGGGTGTGATGGTCTGCAACTCCCTCTCAGCTGGAGGCTGCTGATAGCCCTGCCCTCAGCACAATGAACAAGCTCAGCTCCCTCCTGTGCTTCCTGCAGGCCACCTGTCCAAAGCCCCTCACTGACCTCTCTGGATCCTGCTGAACCCTCTCCTGCTTCCCTAAGTCTGGTTTACTTGGCTTGCAGGTGACAAAACTAGGCTTGTATTTCCCAGTGCTGCCTCACTAGGCCCAGTAAGGGCAGGGTAAAAGTGTCCATTAACCTGTCTCCCTCCACATAACACACCTGCCCTTCCACTTTGTTTGCAGAGAACCACACACTGATGGCTCACATTGAACTTGGCATCCACTGTCATTCCCAGGGACTTTCCAGCAGGCCTGCTCCTCAGCCAGCAAGTTCCTGCTCTGTACCAATGTCCCTGGCACAGGGATCAGCACTTACTCCTCTTGGACACCACGAGGTTTCTGTTGGAATGATCTTCTGGTTTCTCAAGTTCTCCTGCACCTAAGCTCTGCCATTAACTGTGTCAGCAATGCCTCTGGCTGCACTCCAGCTTCAGCACTGTGGGCATACTCTCTGAGAGGCCCTGCTGTGTCATGATCCAGGGCGTGGATAAAGACACTGAATGTCTCAGCCCTATTATTGACCAGCAAGCTGCTCTATTTTTTCAATATCCTGATTAAGTCACTGATCACTACCCCTTGAGTCTGGCTGTGGAGGTAATTTTCAGCCCAGTGAGTTGCTCATTCACCCAACCCAAGTGTCTTCACCTACTAAACAAGAATGCTGAGGGACATGGTGTCAAAGGCATCTCTAAAATCCGAGTGTATTACATCTTTTTACTCTTCTGTTGTCTACATAGGCAGTTATTCAGTTGGATTGGTCCTACATGTAAATCCAGGCTGTGCCTGATTATTTTCTGGTCTCTCATATGCATGGAAATAGACTCCAAGAGGATATGTTCCAAAATGCTTTTAGCACCTGAGGTAAGCCTGACTGGCTTATGGTTCCCCCAGACCTCCTTTCTTAAAGTTGAGCATAATGTGGACCTTCTTCCAGTTCTCTGTGGCCTCTCTTCATCACCAAAAGTGACAGAAGTCCCAGGTCTCTCAGCTGTCTTGAATGAATCCTCTCTAGACCCATGGATCTGAATACCTTTGTGATGATCCTGCCTTCCCTCTGATGGATGAAAGCCAAGAATAAGTTGCTATGAGCACATATGCATTCATTACTTTTTTCTTTCTAGCTTTCCAAGCCTTGATCTGAAAGTGATTTGGGCTGGTTTATATGCTTATACTACTTGGTTTCAGAGTTTAAAAAGACAGTCCATCTGAAATAAAAATTTTCCCACTGATGCAAACCTCAAATTATTCCAAATATTTTAACTTCCTTAAGATTGCTCCAGATGAAAACAAAATAAAACAAAACAAAAAAAAGACTCAAACAGAACAAACCACAAGTAAGAAGAAAACCAGGCCTTTTGTCATGATTTGTGAAAGAAAATAACCATGACATAATGTTGAAAAGCAATGAGCCAAGTGGAAATTTTTCTTCATTGTTGGAACAAAAGTAATTGGGTTACAAAAGTTATCTGTGCTGTATGCCACGCTCTCTTTTCCTGGCAATAACTGGATCAGCTCTTCCATACTCCCAGCACCTGACTGCCCTTTCTTCCAGCCTCCTCAACACCTTCAGCACTATTCTTTATGCTCCATCACATCTCAGCCCATCTTACCTCTTAGATCCATCCTTATGTTCTCAGTACATAAAATATACATTTCCATTTTGTTAGCTGGTGAAGAAGAGACAAATGTCATGGCTAGTTTATGAATCTTAGTGACTAGACTGGATTGACTGGCCATGTAGCCTCTACCTCCTCACTGATGGCTTAAGTCTCCTTTCCTTTTCCTCTTTGAGATATTTATAGGGTTGACCTTCTGTACCCAACTACTGATATGTGCAAAACTTATAAGATTTGACACCTTTAAGATGTGTAACCACCTAGTAAATTCAATTGAAACTGGTCAGCAAGTTAAAGAAGGTGTCAAGAGAGTGGAACTACAGACAGATGGACAGTATAAACATTCCTTGGGAAAACAGTAAAATTCAGTGTTTGTAATTTCACTAATGTTTGTTATGATTTCAAGTTAATGATGTCTGTCCAAACATTCTTACCTTATGTATTTTAACAACTATAAGTATTAAAGTGTATTCTTTAGGGCAATTCACAGCAAATCAAATGCAGAACACTAGAGCACTGAACAAAGGAAATTACAGGATCATCTTAATGCTTTGTTTCCAGTGCTGAAATCCCAGCCATGATTATTTTTTTTAAGCCAATTTCTGTGGAACATTTTGCCCAAATGTTCCAATCAGTTATGAATTCATTTAATCCATCATTATCTGTGGGATGTGCTGCCCATCCTGTCATAAGGGAAATTACATGGAAGACCTGCACTTTCCATTTACCCAGCAGTCCTAACCAAGAGTATTTTCCTGGGTACACTGCAGATATTTTGTCATCCAAAGGTGTCACCTCATTTGACAAAAGCACAGCTGACACAGGACAGTGAATCAGTGTGTCATACTGGCCACATTGTGGGTTGTTGGCCTGGGGGAAAAAGGAGCTGGGGATTTTACCAGTTCTGGAAATCCTGCAGCTGAGGGAGCTGGCAGCCTCCCAGCACAGGGCAGTGCAGAGATGCCATGTTGTGGCAGAGGGGACTGAAATGGGAGTCAACCAGGACAGTGCTATTCCAGGTGTAGGAAATTTGACTCATCCAAGAGCAGTGCCAGTGGCAGCAGGAGCTGAAGGCAGGAATTGTCCTGCAGAGTGCTGAGGTGGATGGATGGTGTCCTCAAACACAGGGCAAATCCAAACACAGCAACATTGGTCACTGAGATCTGGATCAGATTTTCAAGTTACTGTGATCTTCAAACATGGGAATTCAAACAACAGCCAAATTGGCTAGAAACAGGCCACAGATTGTTGGAACCTGTAATGTCTTCCCCAGATGTATTATTCCTTTGAGGTGGGTGAAAAATACAGCCTTACCAAGCAAGAAGAGCCATGGCACTGCTTGTAGATCTGACCCTGCTGAGCAGGTTTCAGCAGCAGGAAAGGTCAGGGATCTCCCTAAGTGGAGGGGTTCCCAGAAATGGTGCCAGCTGCCCATGGTGCCTGGCTTGTACTGGCCTGTATGGCAAAGAGATCCCACCCACTCCTCTGGGCACAGGCAGCCAGAGAGCTGCCACTCTTGAGACAGCAGCACGGAGGTTCCATGGGCTCTATAGGGACTGAGAAAATAAAGAAGCAAGATATGTCTATATAAATATCTTCATTAATGGGTCTGTAAAACAATGTGTCTATTTAATTTGATGAAAAAAATAAAGAAACATGATATTTTTGAAGTTTCAGCTAAAAATATATATGACCCATAATCTCACCCATATTCTCAGTCACTTGCCCCTAAAACCAATGGCATGAATGTGGGATCAAAGCTTTCAGACATGAATTTGCATTCCCAAAACAATGTAGGTGGGAACAGTTTTGTGCAGATGCTGAATGAGCAGGAGTGTGACCTTCCAGGCTACCAAAAGTTCAAACTGTTGAGTCCATGAAAAACCCAAATTACTTCTGCAGGAATTCACAGGACCAAGAAGGCAAAACAATGCCAACACAGATTCCCAGTGCTGAAGGGGCTGGAACAATAACAAGGACATGGATAGTCACACATCCAAGAATCAGATAAAGGTGCTGTGATTTAAGACAGGCATTATTGGATAAAACAGAAAAAACCCATGGCCCAACCTCAGCCATAGCCTCTATACCCACTTCAGGACAGGTGACAATCTTTATTTTATCTTTTGGCAGAAATAGTGGGTTTTCTTTGATGTAGTCATTGAACTGGCTGCCACAGCTTCAGGAAACCAAAAGATACATTCTAAGCAATAGCAAGGAAATGGTGGATCTTAAAAATTTCTGGATATATTATGGTATTTCCTGTGAACAGCAAGTTCTGACAATATAAAGGGGTTTTTTTCAAAAAAGAGACTGGCAAATCTTGAATGGCCAAGGGGTATTCTACTGCAACAGGGAAGGGGTTGGTGGACCTCAGTCTTAGAAAGATGGATCCAAAGTCTGGGAGATTTCCACAGACCAAGATTTCCTCACAGTCAATCTCACCAGGTCCCTAAGTGAAGGATGGTGTTGGAATCCTTTATAAGGTTCACAGTGGAAATTGCACACCTATACACTGGGTGTAGTGTATGGCTTCAAATAATGCAGAAAACTGGATTTGAGGACTGCCATTTCATCTGACATTTTAATGCCTGTGTTTTGAGACATTGACAAACCGAGTAAAGCCAGAACATTCAAAAGTAAACAGCACTGCCAGGAACACGTGTCATTGTATATTTCTAATGTTCTCACTGAACTAAGGAGATTGCTTAACTTCTTATTCTTTAATGGGATACATACATATAACTGGAAGATTACTGCAAACTATAAGGGCTGTGCCACGTGGCAGAGGTAATTCTGTTCTTGGCACTCTTTGCTCAGCTTTTGTTCATGTTATTGCTATTTAGCAGTTGTGCTTCAGGCTGTCTCAGCTCCACTGCAGCCAGATGTCTCTGATGATAGTGGAATAACATCTAAGTGTCACTAGGTAATGTCTGTCCTGAAAAGCCATCAGCGTTTCAAAACACACCGTCTCTCCATTGAAAATCTTACAGGAAGGAAAGGAAATCTCTTCCAGCAACCGAGATTTGTGTGGCCCAGATTTGTGCCGCCCTAAGCAGCTGTGGAGAACATCTGGATCTGTGGGAGCTGGGTGTCTGATCACACAGTGGTTGCTCCACTCCCAGCAGCACTGTCCCACCAGCCAGGCACTCAGTCTGGCTCATGGGGCCGTGTGGCAGAGGAGTGACCCCGGGGCTCAGCCTCCTGCTCTGGACTGGGAGCCTGGGAAGCCCTGGGACACTGGGGGACCTGCAGCACAGCCCCAGGCCTCTGCCTTGCTTGGGGGGCAGCCAGGCCAGGCAGGACTGTTGGGTCGCCTGGTACCCAGGATCCCGCAACCAGGGAGGGAGCAGGGCTGCCCTGCAACTGCCTGGACCTTGGGCCGCCTCAGGAGGAGCAGTGGCCGGGACAGCCTCAGGTGGGAACAGCGCTGGAGCTGCTGCTGCAGCTGCCTGGGGAAATGCTGGTCACTGCGGAGGAGTGCAGGGAAAGGGGAAGGTGAAAAGGATGACTGGGTTGACATTCCTTTGGGAGGAACAAAACAGGAAAGCAGACAGCTGGGGGGTAAAAAGCTGAGCATTTACCCCCGGAGGTGCGGACAGAGCTGCCGTGAAGCCCATGCAGCAAAGGGGAGGTGACAGCAAAGGGCATCAGCGTTACCTTTACCCTCCCTGAAAGAGCCCCTCTGTAACAACGTGACACTCGCGGGAGCTGTTAATGCCGGGCGAAACTGTGCCTTTATTCAGAGCTTCCTGGTAACTTTTCTTAGCCTACTGTTCAAGGTCTCATGAACCTTTTTTTTTTTTTTCATAGGGAAATCTGTCTTTCACAAATGCAAATTCCTGAGCTGACCATGCAGTCATGCCTACTACACATGCACTAACTCACTAACTCACCAGGCTCCAGTAATTGTGGCACTGGCTTATAATCATGGGGTTCTTCTGGTTTTAAGATTTAGAAAATATCTTGTCTTTTAAGTTCTGCAGACATTAATCACGTCAAGAATCCCACTGATTTTTGACCATATTTATATTTCTAAATGTAAACTATTTGATTCTTACATAATACCAGGTCACCATGAACGGTTGAGGGTGTGTTAATCAAGCATCACAGGAGCTGTTGATGCTAATACTTGTGGTTGAAGTCTGAATAAAGAAGAAACTCTACCACTATGCCCAGAAAGTAATGCACCAGATGGGCATGGAGGGAATTTCCATCCCCGAAGTAGCTGCAGTTTAAATGCCTGTGCTGCACTGAGACTTAACTCCCCCATCTCATCTGGGTTTGACTCCATCAAGTCAAACAGAGGTCTGAGCATACACTGATATTAGCAAAGCTGGATTGTTACTGATACATCCTTTCTTAGGCTCAGTATGTTCAACCCCTACAAACATCTGATAAATCTCTTGAAGTAAATGTAACCTAAGGAATCCTGACATAAACTGTTCTTCAGGCTTCTCGGTCTTAAATCTTGTCTGACTGTCTACTGGACAAGCAGCCAGGATTATTTGATTCTTTCGATGAATTTTTAATATAGGTCCATGCATAGTTTTCTGTCATATCGATATAGTGAGTATTTTGCTGAGAGGAAACACTGACAAGCCTTCTGCTCCAAGTTTGCACATGGAAATGTTTTACAAGAGTACATTGACCTGATTTTCAAATATAGAAAATTCATATATCTGATACGCTCTCAATAAATATTTCTGCAATGCAAGTTGCAATGAAAACATGAACAGGTGCTATGTGCATGCAAAAATAGAAGTATCTGCAAGTAAATATTTCCTTTTTAAAATGCAATTTACTAGAGCAGCTAGAGGTTTATTTTTCTCTTTTGAAAAATAAATCAAATTTCTACCAGAAGAGTAAGAAAATGTAAAAGTTATATCAAAGGAATCATGAGCAGTGTACACATGTTACAACACAAAACACTGCAGAGATTTCTTGTCATCCTATTCTGTTTTACAGCAGCATGCAAAGTTTGGGGTACTTCTTTAAACATTATTGTAAGAAGAAAAATATTTCCACCTGAGAAGCATGCTTCATGGATTTAATAATGTTTGTCAGCAGTCATGCAAAAATATTTAAGGAAAGGAAAAAGAACTCAGAGAGTTCAAATGGGGTAGAATAATTTCTTACCTGCTTTGAACCTGAGGAGCTGCCAAATACACAGCACCCAAAGGGTTACAGTCACTACACTACAGGTAACTCCAACCAAAATTCTGTCCCAGTGGAATGAAGGCATGTTGTTGTGCAGGCTGTCTGCAATGCTATAGAATGGTTATTATACATTCATACTCTGGTGATAAACCATTAACTACTTGTCTACTGATAAAACTTCAACCTTTTCCATTCCACCCAGGAAAACAAGAGTTTTGGCACATGTGTGTTTATTACCTCTTGGGAACAGACTCTGGTCCTCAAAATAGACCTGCACGTACCCCTGGGGGGGATGGTGCTGGCTGGCACAGGGTGAAATTCAACACAGTCAAAGTGAAGAAGAAAATAGACTTATTTTAAGAATGAGTTGGAATAAACACGTCTTTTTCTGTCATCAGCATTCAGTGGATTAAGTACTGAGTCTGGGCAGTACCTTCTTTTTACATGGTGTTTTTCACTAGTGAGGAAAGGAGATTTGTTTGGCTTTTTTAATTACCAAAGAAATTCCATCTCAGTTTAAAATACAAGACTCAAAAAACTGATATCATGTGCTAAGGATGCACAGAAATAATGCAGTCAAAATAAAGGGTTCTGATCTCTTGGGATGTGACACAATGGTCTAGCCATTAGATACTACTGATACTACTATGATTCCTTTAATGCCTTACAGATTGTTACAGTGTCTATTCCTCTTATCAAGATTAAAGATGAGTAAGGTAAGATATGTGTTTAATCTCTTTGGTGGTAATCTGCAAGGTATTCATAATAATATTCGTTTTCATATTCAAAATAATCATACAGAAAATAAAAAAATATCTCATGTCAGGTGACCAAGACACTCTGTATTGAAGCAAACACCTAAGGTCACAAGAAAGACTAAGGAGATGCTGAAATAATTAAAATTATTTTTACAAATGAAATAATTAAGATTGTTTTTACAAATGAGAGCACCAAGATCATTAATGTGCTTCTTCAGATAGCCAAATGTCTTAATAGTCTGCTCACAGAGGTTTTAGTTAAAGCTAGGCCGAGCCACCACACCAGTGGCAGGTTGGTACAAACCTTTAGGAGGGACAGGGCTGCATGCTGTCCCTCTGGGCACAGCTCTGCCCAGCCTGTCTGTGGTAGCCCTGGTGTCACAAGCGTATTTCTTGTCCCAGATCTTTCCTCTCTCCATGTTATTCTCATTAGCATGGAAAACAGAAAAGGGAAAGTATCCTCAGCGCTGGGGTCAGCACAGAGACACAGGAGGGCACAGGGGCCGTGGCACTCAGGTGATGGGTGAGAGCAAACAGCAGCCAGGGGCCACCCGAGCCCTTTCCCTCCCTAAGGTGCCAAACTGCAGTTTCCCCCAAGGGGATTGCTGGGGAATGGGAGGCTTCACCAGAGGGGCAGACCGGGTTCTGTGGGGCTGGGGGGGGCTGGGGGGAGGCTGGTGGCACTGCTCGAGGTGCAGCCCCACCCAGTGTGCATCCTGATCCCGTGGGCTTGGAAGTATCTGCAGCGTTGGCCAGGCAAGCCCTGGGAGCCTGAAGGCTGCATGGCCCAGCTCTCCCACTGCTGTCAAACTGTGAACAGCAGCAATGCTCAGCTGGACAGAAACAGCTCCTGCTCATCCGGCTCACAGAGAATGCTTAGGACACTTGGCATGTTAATTACCTTACAGCCTCCTGCCATAAACAGTTAAATGTTTGCTTTTCTACTCTTTAAAGGGACAAGAACGTACAACTGGATCTAAGAGACACACAGGAAGATGCTCACTCCTGAGCAGGACTCTTACAGACAAAGTAGAACCAAGTGTAATTTGGACCTTGAAGATGGGGAAACTGAGGTCAGAAGAGTTCAGTGACATTAAATTCAGCTACATCCATCTGTGCTAAGCTAAGTGTGAGGTTTGCAGTATATCAAAAGTATACCCAGCTTCTGAATCACAGGCCTGAGTCCTTTGCTAATAGAAATGCTGCTAGATGATTGCAGATATTTTTAAATTACAAAATAGGAAAGAAATCATAATTATTTCTCATTGTTACTTACACTGCCCTTTCTGTTCAATGGAAATAGCATCCCTGCTTCTTTCCTTTGCATGGCTAACATCATCATGGGTATCTTTGACCAGAATGTTGAGCTTAGATTTATGAAGTAGTAAGAGTCCAAGATGTTGGGTTGCAAGCCCAGCTTTGCAAATGAAGAACAGTTTGTCAACTGGGAAGTTGCAGTAGGATTGTGAGCAAAACAGATCATGAATTTCTAACATCACATGAATATTTTATATAATACCCACAGAAAAAAAATTACTTAAGGCACCAGATGGCAAAACCAACACAAATGAATGAACACCTCTTAAAAGTTAGTATACTTTTATTTATGAAAATATGAAACCATGTTTATATGATAGAATAATCAAACTGAAAGAAAATCTTAACACTTGCAAATTTGTATCTGTGGTGCAGCTGCAGGGAGATAAAATCGCTCTTAAGTGACTGAATATGTTTCTTCTGCTTTCCTCCATTTCTTTCAAGCCTTAATTAGAGCCAGATGTTTCTTATTTCCTTTCTTCTTTGTTTTCAAGTGTGCACAAAGTGTGGTGCCAGCAGTAAACACCATCTTTGACTTTTTTTTTATGTGTCAATTGCATCTGAGTCAGAGTCACAAACCAGTAAAATTCCAGCAAAGCAGTGCAAGCTTTCACTCCTACTGTCGTTCCCACTGGAGGAGGGAGATTGGCATTGCTGCTTCCTGTGGCACAGGAGCCATAAAAATCCCACCATGTCTGAGAACCTTGCCCCTGGTAAATGAGGCTGGAGGCAGACTGGAATGCTGTATATATACCATGAACACAGCTGCCCCTCCCATGCTCTTCAGAGTGCTGGGAGTGATTTCTTGTTGCTTAATTGCTATTCAGCTGTACAGATCTGCAGCCTGCTTTCCATTTCTTCTTTCTCCTCCTCAGGGAGGCAGTGGCTGGTAACCATGGCATGTAGGCAAAACCATTTCTGCTCCAATTTCATGCCCTTGCTGTGCCCTTACATTGACCTCTTAGGTGCCATGTCTGGCAGAGTGTTTTGTCAGTAAATGGCAGAGGTCTATAGGTAAGAGCTTCCTTTCCAAACCAAATTGCTAAGTAGTATGACTGTAGTATTTATAATTATGGTTTTCATCTACTTTTCTAAGCATACTTTCATTCTAAGAAGTATATCAAATACAGAAATCCATGAACTGCAACAGCTACCTAGCAAAGAGATAGAAATTAGCGTTCAAAAAAAGTCATCTGAGGACAAGTTATTCCTTATTGGACAAATATTAGGCTTTTTACTCCCACATATTTTAAGCAAGCACATATTGTACCTAGAATAGATTTTAAGGACAAATTTTCTGGCCGTTTTCCAGTTGTCTTTCTCCCTTTTAACAGATGTGCTCTTTGTTGCTTGGTCCTTGGGAGTTAGGCTCCCTTCCACTACTGCACATGCTGAAGGGCTTTTTGGATAAAAATCTGTCCTGTTTTCTTCCACCAGCTTCTGTACCAGCAACTCCTACCCCAACTGCTGTAGTTTGGAGGACTGAAACATTTGGGGTGAGGGCATTAAGGTACCAGATACAATGAAGTTTTTTAGTGCCTAAGTTTTAAGGATGAGTGAACCTGGAGGATTCAAATTCTGTGCTGCCATATTTGCTCTTCGTTCATGCTATGTCTAGTTACAAGGGAAAAAAAACCCATTTATTTACAGAATATAGAACAAACATCACAGTTTCTAAAGACAAAGTAGTACTGACCTTTCTTGAATTCAAGTGCAACTTATTCAAATGTCTGGATGTCTTATGAGAGTAACCTGTTCATCCCACCCCATCCTGTCTCATAAATGATTGTATTTTTTCCCCTGAAAACATGACAGACATCTTACATTAATAAATCAATTTTATTTAAATAAAATTACAGATGTATTTTGTCTAGTAAAAACTACCATATAGTTTTTCAAAGGCACCAATATTTAAAAATAATTTAAATTTTCTTGAGAGCAGCTTCCTTTTTCTGAGTGGTGTTTGTAAACTTTTCAGGCTTCCCTCCCCCCATTCAACTCAGGCAATACCTGTTGCTTGTAAAATGATGAAGGCTGTACCTTTTTCATTGTAAGAGATGCCATACTGTTCCTGGGCATCTCTTTTGAACACAGGAGAAAGGGTCAGGTGTTCCATGTAGCAAAACCCCACTCTGAAATAGGGTGTTTCTTTCCTTTGTGGCACCATAAATTTGTCAGGCACAAACCCCCACTATGACACTCACTTTGCATGTACTGTAAGTATTAAAAATTAATTTCAAAGGACTACTGTTTCTTAGAGACTTCAGAATCTGTTTTTTCTTGCATTTATCCAAGCTTGATAATGCAATGGCACCTTTCCTAATGTAAGGAGAGAGCTTTTTGCACAAAGCCTGCTCTACAGTTCTGTCATAGTCTGCATCAGCCTCCAGGCTGGGTTTCTTTAGAGGCATCTTTGCTGAGCATGGCTGCAGCAAAACCAGCAGACCTGTGTTATGGGCTTATTCATCCAGTTCTGTGATCATTTACAAGGGATGCATAGAGGGAGGGGCAGGTGCTACCTCTCAGAAGGCCAAATCCTGCTCAGGTTTTCTCCAAAGGAAAGAGCCAGCCCTACAGCCACGGCTGGATGTGGGTAAGGACAGAGCCAGAGTCCCCAGGCTCCTCCCCACAGGAGGAACTGTGTCAGGCAGCCACCCTGACCAATGAGCTCAAGTACTGTCCCTTTTGGCTTGTGTAAAAGCAGGGAGGTTTTTTCAAAAGGAGATTTTGCTAAGCACCTTCCATGGGCACAGCTCACCCATGAGGTTCACTTCATCAACTGATTTTGGCTTATTGAGACAGATCTTTGTGATAATCCCCAAGTTCTCTTTGATGCACAACCATCATCTCCTCTGCCCAGCTCTACAGAAGCTTTGTAGTTCAACCATTCTAACAGGAAAAAGAATCTGCCCTTTATAAAAATCCCCACAATTTAGAGAGAACTGTGATGTGGTGCCATGAAGGTAAGATAGTAACAGGGATACATTTGGCAAATGTATCCCTGCTGCAATTAACCGGCAAGCTCCTCAGGGAAGCTAATGGATCTTCCTTGTACGGAAAATCTGATTTTAATGGAACCACAGTAATCAAACTCAAGCCTTAGATTTGCAGAGTGGAGTAAATACAATTATTTCAGAGTTTGTAGGAAGACCACTGTAAAGCTGAGACACAGAGCTACAAATATACCATACCAATACCTATCCTGCAAGAATGCCCCAAGACAGGCTTTACTAATCTCTCTAGCCAAAATCTCCAAGAGCCTTCAGAGAAAGGCATTAAGAAAGAGCCAAAAATTGCTAAGAAAAGCAGTGATCTTTGGCTAGCAATGTGCAGTGTCCTCTTTGACATTTGTAAATGTAGAAATATTTGTGAGCCAGCTACTCTTGCTTTCCAAAGAAGATTCATCTGGATAATTTGACACCTGGCTACAGGTGTTACCTCACAATACTTTATTTAAGCCAACTTCTCGGAAACATTTTGCCCAAATGTTCCAATCAATCATCTAAAACATCCAAAATAATCTTAAAAATTAGCAACTGAAGGTTTCTAAGAAGTCGTATGAAAGCTCGGGAAGTTAATTGTGCTTTTCAGCCTGCTGAGGTTATCCCTTTAGTTTAGAGACACAGCACCTTAATATTTGCATGGTATTAAATATATTTATCAAGAAAAGCAGTGAAAAAATTTGCATTGTTCCTGCCTGTGAAAAACAAAGTAGCTTCTCACAATATCCTTCAGAATAAACATCACTGATTTTGAAAAGGCACTGGCAAAGCTGACAGACTAAAATTCAGCATTAATAGCATGTGCACCTAAGAAAGGTGCTCCTTGAAAAAAGGGAGATAAAAGGTAGATCTTAGAAGTGATGTAAGTGTTATTTATGTTGCATTGAAGGTAAAGTAATTTTTAAAAAAGCCTTTAATGGTTTTTTTGGGCCTTGGGATCACTTCAAGACACAAAATATGTTATTAGCTAGCTTTTTTAAGCAACCAGTTTGCTGCCATTTGTCATGAACACTGTGCTTTTCACTAGATCAGTTTGGATGAAGAAAATAAATGCAATTAAAAGCAGTGTTGTTTTTTAACTGCCTCGCTGGTGTTGGTAGCTGGGTATGGAGCTACTATGAAGGCAACCCCAGCTCACTGTGCAGCACTGTGCAGGCTGCCTGGTGACTGAAGGGGTGACACAGGGAAAGGGATGCAAAACCATCCCATCCTGCCCACTGAGCAGAATTACCCACTCCTGACTCAGGGGGTAGGTCTTGTGTCTGCTATGAATCCTTTCTTTGGTGAAAAATACCAAATTCCACCAAAGGAAAGGAAATAGCTTTGGGAAAGAAACTGGTTTTGCAGTTGGGTGCTGCCTGACTGGACACCCCTCAGCCTTTCTGGAAAAGAAATTGTTCCAGGCACCAAGGGAAGGCAGAGTCACTTCTGCTGCCTTGTAAAATTCAAAGGATAGCAGCAAGACAGAATTGTATAGGCAGAAGCATGAACAACTGCATTGGGTTTTGATCACCATACCCACCTTTGGTCCTTCTGCCAGGCTTGGTGGTGCCTCTGGGGGATGAACACACCACACACCCTGCAGTGAACCTCTCAGTGGGTTCACAGTGAGGAATTCTTTCTGTTTAACATAAAGCCACAAGCAGAGACACAAAGTTGTTACAGCTGCAAGACTGTGGTTTCTTTATCTTCTTTTACTGTTTTCCAGATCTGCACAGGTGCTTATCCAGAAGTACTTGCAGGGCAACCAACACACATATTTAGGCACCCTAATTATGGAAACTCTATGTCCAGCAGCTGCTGGAAAACATTTTGCTTAGCTTCTAACAAGGCAAACATACAGACTACATTGTGCCACCTTATCCACTCCAAGTCTGTGTAATATTAGTCTGATTTCCTGTGAAGCATGTGATAAGCAAGGTAGTAGTGCAACCACCACGAATCAATATTAAGCTTACCCTCCACAAAAAGAAAAAACAAAAACCAAAACAAAAAAA
>VZTR01018855.1:88863-133800 GCA_013400775.1 Chaetops frenatus
AAAAAAAAAAAAAAAAAAACCAAACCACCAAGTGTGTAGATGTAGACATCTTAGGGGATTGATATTTGTAAAGCAAATTGTAGTAAGGAATTAATAAGACAGCAAACAAATGTACAAATGAGGTATCAATTAGCCTAACGGTTGGAGTGGGCAAGCTGGTCAAGCCATACTCATACTAAATTTCTTCTTCTGACTCATGGTCTCGTTCAGATGTTTTCAGTAACCCCATTTCCATGGACTGGGACTGTTTAACCTTAGAACGGACCGCCCTGGAAACAACAAAAAATAAGTTGTCAATAGTAACTCAAAGGCTCATCTGACCATTTTTTACATGGTAAAAACCTGTTTCACTCTTGTATCTCATCAGCGAGTTAGAATGACTCACTCTGTAATTCCATGGCTAGAAAGGGCTGCCTTTACTGGCACCTCCTGACTGTACAGCCTGTAAGCACTTGCTCCTATGGACATATCACAGAGCGCTTTAACAAACCTCAGTGTACCCTCCAGAAGGTTCAGTGTTGTGCAGACACAAGAACAATCACATGGTTCACTTGGGAAGGGACCATAAAGCTGTGAAAAAGAGAGATTCTGGCCAAACTACCCTCAGAGGGGAACTCTGCCAGTATGCCATGATCAGCTTCCTCTGAGGCCTCATCTGGTGCTGCAGCAGCCACTGGTCCCAGCACCAGAAGGGATGTGAGCTGTGAGATTGCTGCCACCTTCTCAAGAGCTGCCCTTCTTTATACAGCAAACCAGTTACCCAGCCTGGAGTGCTGGTGCCTTTCAGACTGAGATACAAAAAGAACTGGCACCTCAGTGCAAAACAAGGCTGGAAGAACTACGTATTTAACAGGATTAAATAGGGCTTTTTGGATGGTAGGTATAAAGCAAGGGGTGAGAAGCATGTTTAGGACACTGCAGGCAAAGGCTTGGTAAGATCCCGTGGACAGAAGGTGATCACATTCTGTGATCTGATGGCAGAGGCATTTTTACAGCCAAATTAACACTGCAGTTGGAATTTTCTCAGAATTAACACTGGGCAGCAAGGAAAAGGGCTAACTGTAGACATTAGGGGCTGAAAATGACTAGTGAACATGAAATCAGATCTGCTCACAGGAAATTTCTAGCAAGGAATTCTGTGTAATAATCTTCAAAGTAAAGTCATGAAACCTGCTAACTTTTAAGCCACTTAAAATTAGCAGAGATCAGCAGTGGGAGACAAGATTTTGCACGTAAAAAAATCTCCTTTAAATCTTTATATGCACTTACAAATGTGGAAGGCTATTGGAGCTCATTTTATGTGGGAAGTATTCTGATATCAGAGCTGTATTTATGGATGTGTTTTTCCCCCTTTCTACTGAAGCAATGTCATGTGCTTTTCATTCATTACTAATAACTATTTTTATTTTACCCTGCAAGACAATTAATGCCTTCATAGAAACTTTTTCATTTGTCAGTGAAACTTTTCTAAAATAAAGCTCCTACTAGACTTAATAGATAAGTCACCTAAGTTTTAGTGTTTCAAGTAACTTACCAGCTGACAATTGTGTAATTCACTGCAAGTATAAGAAAAGCAAAGGCATAATGCCAGCAGTAGCACATGGTCAGGAACATCATATTAGTGTGATCTGTCTGATTCCACTCTGGGCTCCCATTTGGAGGATAAAGGACAAAGCCAATCTGTAGTAAAATAAAAGATACTTAGTACGTGTCATTTGATGAGCATCCTATGCCATATCATGTTTTATGCTACCCAGCACAAGGCAGACATTTAATTTTCTTATAATGTTGCTTATTTCTGTGTTTATTATTAAAAACAATTTTTGTAGTCACTCTCAGGTGTGATGTATCACTTTACACAGCTCTGTGCAGAAATGCCTTTGAAGATGCAGAGCCAGACCCAGGGACTCACTGCTCTTGCCCAGAAAAATAAGGAGCCTGACCCACAACCCTGCAACACTCACAATTATGCAATGTAAGGAGAGAGGCTGCTGCTCAGCCCTGTGTGCTCTGAACTGAAATCACCCCATGGATCAGAAAACCTGCCTGGCCATTTGCACTGCCCTGCTTCTTCCCAGCAGCATCTGGGAATATATTGCATGGCTGGGAAGATGAATAATCAATGAACAAATAAAGGGGAGCCACAAGTCTATTTCTTCTGGGCCATCCAGGGGAAAGGCCAGAAATGGTATAAAAATGGAGCTTCCTCATGCAAGACTGTAAGTTCATGTGAAATACATAGCTGATTTGCTTATTCAGAGCTGGGAAAGATCAAATTCATACTTGTGCATAAATGGGAAAACCATTAATCCTGTGGCTACACAGAGTTTGCATGACAAACACCAACCCTCTGTACTGCTACGTACTCTTCAAAGTCATCACTCAGCACTTTAGCTGAGAATTTAGAAACTAGGAAGAAGAGAGGAAGAAGGAGGGGAGTGCATTTTGCATTTCCATGCAGAGAATTCAATGAATGAGGGTGTTGACGATGCAGAAAGAAAGTCCCTTTACCTTTTACAAATTTCCTGTACTGCAGCCAGTGTGTGGTTTTCAGTCACACAGATGGTTGAAGTCTAATGCGGGTGTGAAAAAAGCCACACTTAAATTTCTTCTATTTTTAGTACTTCAGTTTTTACTTTGAAACAAAACCCACATTGTCTCTAGAGCTACAGAAAAAATCTGTTCTAAAATTAGATGAGGCAGATAACAATGAATGAATGGGTGCATCTATTCCTCCTGTGTAAAGCTTCTTAAATCACCAACAGAAAGTTTACCAACAAGAAAATAAAGCAGCAAGTGCTGCAGCACCACATTCTTGAGTTCACTTATAGAAAAACACAGCCAATTCTGAGGCTTGTCTTCATGCCAGAGCAAGTATTTAAATATTTGATTTGGTGCTGAGTGTCCAGTTCTCCTAAGAAACAGCAAACGTTTTTATTCATCGTGTCTGGCCAGCACAGCAAAAAGGGAAGGCAGTCTAGACATGCCGGAAAGAAAAATCATTGGAGTGACCTCAATTCTCTGCTATAAGATGAAACAGACATCAGCACTAGTGCTCCTTCTTCTGTTACAAACTCACAGCAACTCCTTAAATCTCTTTCTTGTTCTGGCAGGAGGGAAAGGGTTGTTATCAAATATCTGGTATTGGATAGACCCACAAGCAAGTGAGGGCATGGAAGCCACATTTTGAAGAGTCTTTTCGGGAGTCACATCCCTGAAATACCAAAATTTTGGCTGTTCTTTTTCCTGCTCAGTTCCCAGAGCACTAGAAAAGCAGGAGGTTTTACTTCACCCAGCCCCCTAATGAGAATCTGTAGCTTAAGAACCTTTTGAGCCTGGCAGTGTCAATGAGGCCTTTGCCTCACCTGTCCAGTACTACACTGGGCATCTGCTCACTGCTCCAGCAGCTGACAGTGGAAACATTCTTTGTAAAGAACAACATATATTTCAATGCATTAAAATCATTGCCATTTAGCTGGCAAACTTGAAACAGGATCTTACCAGGGATCAGAGAGCTCTATAACATGGAGGGCTCAAGAAAAACACCTTAGCTTTTTTTTTTTTTCAAATGAAAGGCAGTTGAAGTAAAATGGCTGCTGCTTCTTCTGCTGTAAAATGGATATGAGAAATACTTTCATTTCTTTAAAGGATGGGGTTTTTTCCATATCTCTTTGAAGGAACTTCTTTTCTATACATCTTTTGAGGTCTAGGTTTAAAAGGCATATATGTCACCTGTGAAATATTTGCAAAGGGTTAAATTACTGATTTTGGTGAGGAAGAAATACAGGCAGAAAAGTGACCTACCTGCCAGAACCAGCTGCCTTGTAATATGCAGAGGCTTGTACGGAGCATCTCTAGCACAATACTGCCACGGAAGAAAACTTCCAGAAATATGCAGGCAGCAGCTCCAAAGATAGCAAATAGCAGTAACTGATGAACATGAACATCCAGCATGGCTCTCCCATGAAGATGGTAGCAGAAGAGAAAACCTGGAATAAATTGTGATCAGTTAAAGGTCTTTTCTTCCCTTGCAATTTCCCTGCATCTCCTTTTAGAAAACAGTGAAATGTTTCTGGCATTTCTCTTTCTGCCAGTATCACCTTGACTCACACTGACTTTAGCTAACTAGTTGTGCACCATGTCCATCAAACACATGCCTGAGCTACTGAGGACTCAAAAATGGCTTTTGCTGCTATTTTCATAACATTCCTGTTGCTGTCTGAGCCAATTAGGAAAGCACAGATACACCTCTAGAATGAGGGACCATGACCTGGGCTGCAGATAAAGCTGTAAGGAGGGTCAAGACTCATTTTTTGTGATCTCTTCGAAGTGTTTCAGGGAGTGAAACACCCAGCTCTCAGACCAATCTGAGATTCCCAGACCAGTGATCAATCCCCATCCACAGGATTTATGCACATCCCTGCAGGGAGAGGTAAACTGACCTTCAATAAAGACTGCTAAGGAAAGCATCATCCTGTCCATGGCCGCTGGCAGGGCGTTGGTCCCGTGTGCCACGATGTCCACCAGCCCTGAGATGCCATAGAAGAGGTACATGGTGGCATGTTGCCAGTTCATCAGGTGATCCCAGTGCTGCTTCTCGTAGTTGTACAGCTTCAGATGAGGTCCATCAGGAACAAACTGCTCAGCCACCATCCCTGTGCATGAAACAAGGAGAAAAACGGTTTGTTCTTGTACTTAAGGTATAAACTGATGGCAAGTCTTTATACAAAAGGTAGAGGCAGCAACATATCCCTGTGCAGCATAATGCCAGTAAGCTTGAGGTTTTAGCATCACATAATTTGGAGAGTGGAAAGCCAGAGGAAATCAGGCTTCAGCTGCAGTCCTGGAGGAACTATTTGCACCTTGCAGTTTCCAGCAGTGAAAAGGAAAACAGCTATTCTGTGCTGCTTTTTCTTCTTCTAAACAATTGCTATTGTAGTAGCCCTCTGACCAAATTTTTCAGCTGCCTTTCCCCATGGTTCAAACGTGAGCATAACGCACGCTGAAGTCTCCAAAAGAAGGATTTGCTGCCACATGCAGGATGGCAGAGTTTGGACTCATAACTCAAAGGGGATTTCTCCTCTAAAGCCATAAAAGGAAACCCCTCCACACCGTGCAGAGTTATTAAAAGTCCCACAGAAATGTACACTGAGTTAGTATTTGAATCACTGCTCCCCTCTCTCCCTTACCTTGGCCCCTCACTTGCTAACCAGCTGAGGTACTCCAGCAAGGCAAAACTGCTTTTAAATGTTTTATATGATCAATGAAGTTTGGGGAGGGTTTAAAAATTGTTACCTTTTAAATCATTAAAGCTAATTATATTGTTTATAAAGCATAGGCCAGTATCCTGCTGTATAAGTAGGCATGCTGTAGAACAAATCCAGTGTTTTTCCACCTTTATTTCCAGTTTTCCTAACATGGAAACAGCAGGTTTTATTCCTGATACCTTTACTGTCTGTCTTAGCCAAGGGTTTTGTCCATATTTTTGATTAGAATTGGAATTCCCATAGATTAGAATAATAGCTTTTTGTTTCAAAGTGAAAATAAAAACAGTAGATGAACGTTTCAGCTGCCAAACTACCTCTAGACACAGACTGGGAGATTGGTAGGAGAGATGTCCACAGTCACACCTGAAAATGAATGCTATTATTTAGATTTTTATCATTTTTAAGGCATATAAAAAGTATACTCCAGACACAACATCCCTTCAGTGCTGCTGTATCTTAACAGAGAGGAAGGAAAGGCAAGAGCGAGACTTTGCCACAGCCTGCACCTTGATTAGAAACAAGGCAACTCTGAGCATCTTAAGAACAGGAGGCAAATAAAATCTAGAAGTGTAAAAATGCTTAAAATTTAGATAATTTCCAACTTTAGCTACAGATACTGAGCTCCCCAGACCCCCTGTTGTTTATTTTTCTTACCCTCTAAAGGTAAATTGCTACCATACAGCCTGCTGGGGTGTAAACAAGAACTAAACACTTCCAGTCAGCTACACAGCTCTCAGAACCATCCCTGTGGGTTTGTACCCAGGCCTGGACACAACAGAAGGGCAAACAACTCCCCCACACCCCATCCAAACAGGCCTGCAGCAATGAGATCTGGAGTTCAGTCTTTTTGTGTGAACATTTTCACTTTTGACTGAGATTAATCAAAAAATCATCTGCCTCATTTACGTATTTTATCAATAAATCAGTGGAGGCTTCCAACATCTGAGGTGGTTGGATTGAAAATAGAAAAGCAACACCTTCACAGTCTGGTGCTCCCAGCATGCACTTGACAGCCCCTTGCCTAAATATCTTACCTCCCTCCCCGAACACTGAACAGTACATGAACACTGAGATGTAGCCAGGAGTGGTCAAGTGGTCAAGAGTGGTCAGGAGACCTCACAGAAGCTCCAGAAGAGCGCTATGGGTGGAAACCATGTTACAACCACAACTGAGTAATGAACAGTAGTATCCCCACCACTTCTCAGTGGTTAAAGAGCAAAAGAGCGTAACACGAGGAGATCCATTTTATCAGAGAACAAAATGTAATGGAAAAAGTGTTAGAAGGTACAGCCTGCCCTTAGTCCACCTCACTTACCAATGAGGGCAAAGACAGCTTTGATGATGCCCTCAGCAAACTCCAGGCGCTGGAATCCTGCCCTGGAACCAAGGTAGCAAGCATTCTTGTTTTTCCGACAGGCGTACTTCAGTGGATACTTCACCGACCACCATAAGCCAAAAAGAAGGAAAAAGCTTCCAGGGAGGGCATGCCCTTTGAAATTGCCCATGGTTTTCTGCTAGGCAATACCTGAAGGGGAAACAAAACCAGACTGATTATGGAAATAGTGGGAGAAGCCTGTGGGTTATAATTTTAAAGTATCTTCTTGCATAGATCAAACAGATGTCACTGAATTAAATACTCACATTTAATTTAAAAATAAATTTGGGTACTTATCTTCCCAGCCAGTCTCCCCAGTTTCATAGCTTTGCAGAAGCAGAAGCAGAAACTCAACTGCAGAGCAGCTGACCTGAAATCAAAGCTGGCAGACAGCAGGAGAAGAGAAGGAAAAGTCATAGCACACTATGTCTTGCTGTGGAAGTTGTGCTAGCAAAAGAGAACTCCCTATTTGGTTCTTTCACCTTTAGAGAGGGTTTTATATTTTCCTTCTTCACAAAAGGAAACCAAGACAATACCTGACTGAAGGAAAAATTAATTGCATACCCATCAAATAGGTGAATATCACTAGTAAATGGTATTTTTTATTTCAATCCAGATGTCTTGTTATGATTTACAAACATCAAGTAATTCTCATTATTTGATGGGTGAATTATGCACCCACAACTAGATGTATATTATCAAGTACATCCAGTGCACTGTGTGACAAGGTTATTAGTTGGTCAGGATTATACAGTCATTTAAAAGCAGTGCCATTCATAATCCTAGTAATTCTGGTCATCATCCCAACATTCAGGGCAGTTGACTTTGAGCCAGTGGCTTCTTCATTAAAATGGCAGTTCTAACATTAAATTGCAGATTTTCTTTAAGATATTATAAACTGAATTGTTGTGCCTCATGTCCCAAAGTCATGCTGAGCCTCTACACAGGTAGCAATCAAGAATAACCACTATAGAAGTATTGGCAGTCTGTACTTTCTGTTATTATTGTTGCTGACTTAAAATTTCAATTGCCACACTGCACCGGAGCCATCTGGCTATGAATGGAACATGGAAGCTCTGGTATATTTTTCTTTTTCATAAGTATTTCCTATGGTCAGCTCTGCATAAGAAGTTTTAAACTGTGGCTTCTGGGCCATGGAGTACATGCAGCTGGTTCACCTAAGGCTGTCTAGTCACATAGCGTGAGCCCTCTCCTATTTCTGGAGGCTAAACTCCACTGAAAGCATTATTTTTATTTTTTTGTAAGAGAAACTTTTCCATATGCACAGGTCCTGCAGTTCTCCTAAGACTATTCCAACTGCATCAGGAGAGGTGACCTCTACAGCCACAAAGGAGAAGAAAATATTACTGTTCATGCATAGCATGAGTCTGGCCTGATTTAAACAGGATGCTGAAGAGGATCCTGCAGCCCTGGCCTGTCCCCTCCTCTTCCAGAGCTGAGCCCTCCCACTGTAAGGGCTGCTGAGTGGCAGAGGTGAGCTTTAAAAGCTTTCCCTGGATAACACCCCGCTTACCCAATTTCTGGGGAAGCACTGGGGAAGTACAAGAGCAGAGAAACGTGGTGCTGGTTGCCCAAGCAAGCCCATTTCTGGGTGTGTCCCTGCAGGTGGAAGCTGTGAAGGAGAGTGAGCAGAGATGGGTGCATGGAGCTCAGGGAAGCAGCACCTGCCAGTCCTGGGGCAGCCAAGGGGGGCATGAGGGACATGTTCATGAACAAAACATAAGGGACTCCCACTTGGGATTTCTGCTGTGTGGAAAAGGCCTCCTGCAGCTGAGGGTCCAAGGACTGGGAGAGCCTTTCTCTGCCTCCTCTGCCTCCCCCATCACCCTTAAAGTTCTTCTGGGTTGATGCCTGTGTGACTTATTTACAGGCTGGGAAAGCACTGCTCACTCTGCAGCAGCCCACAGCACAACGAGGCTCTCACTGGTGAGGTCTGGGGGGCTCAGCCCCACAGGTGGGACCCAGCCCCTGCTATTTCAGTGAAGAAGTTCTTCATTTTGGGACACCTTTAGTTCAGAGAGTCTGACCTGCCTGCACATCCCTGCCAGTACTCACTGCACCACAGTTTGCCTCCATAAAGGGTGGCACTAACAGCTTTAGACAGTCATCTAAACTTTGCTTTAACCTTTAAAATACTTCTTTTGATTTTCAAACTTTCGTTTCTGGGGTTTTTTAAACATGCTTGCCTGAAAGGCATTGCTGTCTTTTCAGACACGTTTTGTCCCCCTCTTTGTCTGAAAGTAAGAGGAGAGGAGTGGGGAGTGGCCTTTCCTCACCATGTCTGATCTCTTTGAACACCATTTAATGGAAAGACCTTATTCATAATTCATTATTTACATTATTCACCACAGGTACAAAGCAGTCCAAATGGAACAATTTGCCCTGTACTGCACATCAAAGCAAAACAATGGATTAGACAGGCAAATTAAACCTATGAAAAACCTTCCCTTTGGAGAGTACAGCTGCAATAGGAGTGAAATGAAGAACTGTGTTGACTTTATTTGTAGTGCACGGTATACAAAACTTCAAAAGTAATTCTTAGTCTGTAAATTCACACCTGGGTTACCTAGATCTTTAAACATTGGAGTATTTTTCTGCACTAAATCTGGTCAAGCTATCAAGAAACTTTGTTTTCGACTATTTTTTGCCTTTCAAAACAAGCAAAAAGAAGAAAAGACTGATACAGCAGCTAATGTTTCACATCCAATATAAACAAAATAGAACCAGAAAAAATTACTTTTTTGCTAAAAGAAATACAATCACATATTATTAGTTTTAGAGAGTGTAAACTTCTGATTGAGTTCATCCAAAGGTGTTGGGGATTATTTGTAGGATTTCTCTAGAAAGACACAAATCAGATCTGCCAGCCAGCTGTTGTGGCAGACCTTTGGAATGCTGAATCTCAACACAGTTGGTTTCAGAGAGGAGTTATAAAACTTACCCTTCAAAGTTTTAGTAAACTTGAAAACATCATGACAGAGCTTGCCTTCAACTGATTAAACTTCCCAGTTTATGAGTTTTCTCTTTTCAGTCCCTTTTGGTGAGTCTAGAGGTCACCTGCCAACACCCACAGTTTTGATGTGACTGAGAAGTTTTGTCTGCAAATAAACTGGGGGATATTGCACAATTTGGGGGCTTAGTATGAAACAGGATCTGGTGAGGCTAAGCAGAGACTTCTCAGTAGGGAAGTCACTGTGGGTCAGGAGATGGGTCTGGGAGGTGGAAGGCAGGGGTGTACTGGGAGGTGAAAGGAGAGGAGAACAGTATGTCAGGCTACTGCCTTCCATGTGGCACTTTGGCATCCCCCTGTGCAGCCTGGGACAAAACATCTCCTTCCAGCTCTTCTGCACAGCTTGAACGCCAGACAGTTTTGGTACAGCAGCTGCTGTTGATTGGATAAAGATGGCATCAGCATGTTATGACAACACATGATAAATTTGAGAGCTTATTTTTACAGAGCCTTTTTAGTCTACACTTGCAACATTGGAGTGATGTTGCAGGATGTGCAAATCCAAGACCCTCTTTTCTCCCCTCAGGGATTTCAGGGCCAAGGGTGTTGGCAGAGCTAAAGCCACATTCTCAGCAGCAAACCTTCCTTGCTGCCCACAACTCTCCCTAGAGTTCCTCATCTTAGACTGGATATCAGGAGAAATTCCTTCACTGAAAGGATTGTCAAGCCACTGCCCAGGGAAGTGGTGGGATCATCATTCCTGGAGGTATTTAGAAGATATGGAGATGTGGCTCCTGGACATGGTTCAGTGGAGGGCTTGGCAGTGCTGTGTTAACAGCTGGGCTCTATAATCTGAGAGGTCTTTTCCTACCCAAAGAATTCTGTGATTCTATGGTCTGCCAGAGCTGTCCCACAGACAGGGGCCATGAGGCCTGGCCCCAAAGCCACCCAGTCCCAGCAGGTGCCGCACTCATTCCTTAGGCTGCTGACCTGCTTCACAACTTCAGCTCTGTCCAAGTCCTTCTCCTAACCCTGCCAGGCAAAGCCAGTGGTGCTGGTGCCTACCAAAGGCATCACTCAGACAGCTGGCATCACCTGGCCACTGCCCTCCCCATGGGTGACAGGATTGGCTTTCCAGCAAACCTTCATCCTTGACCATTGCAGCTCAAATCACTGCCATTACCAGCTGTGTGCACCCCCAGGATTCCTGTGGGATCACTCACTCCTCATGCCTCCACCCTGAAATTTCACCACTCAGGACCCTTCCACCACCCCCAGCAAGTAGCCATGGAGCCACAGCAGCCTGGGAAACAGCAAATTTTGAGCTCCAGCAAAGGAAATTTTGAAGTCAAGCTGGGGGAAGGTCCACCTCTGCCAACCAGCAGGGCTGCCACTCCAAGGAGCATGCCCAGGAACTGGACAAAGCACGTGTTCCAGTCCAGATTCAGGCTTTGCACAGAAAGTGCCTCCTGAAATGCTGCTCTCAGGAGAGCGTGGGCCACACCAGGACAGGAGGCTGCTGTCAGTGTTCCAGGACAGCCATGGGCTGAAATTGCCTCAGTCAGACTCACCCAGGACCCCCACACTGGCACCCCTGCTCAGGGACCTGGGGTCCCAGGGGAACTGGAGAAAAAGGTAATTAGGTATAACTATGGCAATAAACTCAATTGCTGAGGTAGTTTATAAATTTTAAGTATCAGTCGATGTTTCTGCAGCTGATTGGAATAAAGAACAAGAATAATTTACAGCTACCTGTGAATGTGAGAATTCCAAGCATAGCTTTTCCTGCAATAACCACAGAAAACACTGCATGATTAAGGATTTTCCAGTAATTAGAAAGCTGAATGGTATTATGAAAGTGTTTTACATCCACACTTAGTCAAATCAATATAGGCTGTTCACAGTTGCCAATAAATTCCCCATGTAGCCATAATGCTTTGTGTACCTGGGTTGCTCATCCCTCTGTTCAGGCTGCATCCTGCTCCTGGGGGTCACAAGGGAATATGGGATTCCACTGAAAAAAGAGGTTTCCCAGTGAGCACTCAATAAAAGGTGTGCATTTTTGTGGCTGTTAAGAGCTGCCTTTTTAGCCTGAAAATGATCTCACACCACAGAAGCATGAAAGGCAGGAAAGCAATAGACTCAGATGGCTGATTTGAATATCTTCTGATGTTTTTGGGAGGGATGTTTCGTAACATTTACCAGTTTGATTTCTGATCTCCACTTTTGTAGGGACTAAGGCAAGACTTGCAAGTGCTATGGAGAAACTCTATACATCACCTGGTTACTCAGAAGGCTTATCAATTGCTTCTGAAAGAACTAGATTAGTTTCCTTTTTATGCCTTTTCTCTTTAAAGGACAGACAGGGATTTAGGCAGCAAAACCTACATGGGACAGGGACATGAGCAGTAGCTGAGCCAGAGCCTGCCCTGCAGCAGGCAGCTTCCCTTCCCTGCTCATTCTCCTGCCACAGCAGTATGCCCTGCAATTTCCTGTGTTTGTCAAGCCCTGGGGGATGCTACAGAGGACTGTCGACCAGAAATGTGGATTTCTTTTCCAGAAAAGACACAAGATATAAGACTACAAACTCACTCTGCTTCAATACCTCGATTTCTGCTACACAACCATATGAAACAAAGGTTAAGCCCAAAGATTAAACATTGGCAATTTTTTCTTCCATATGCTAGATTAGAAAACAGTGATGTGGAGTTTATAATATCTGGTGGGAAATGTTTATTTTTCCACAACAGCTGTGGGAATGGATTGTGATATCAGTGAGAATGATGCACCCAGATAAGAGGAGGAAGAAACCATTGTAGGCATTTTCTAATCAGTGCACAAGCTGTAATCATAAAGCTTTTAGAAAAAATGGAAACCAGCAAAGCTGAAATGCTTGTAAGACAAAGAAAATCCCAGAAAAGTTTAATTCAGTACCAAAGTTTCCTACTTGCAGCTAAAGATCTATTTATGAGGCAAGTGCTCTTTGTCCTGCAGCCATTGCGTTGTAAACAGAGAGGCTGATCTGAAAAACTGTCTGTTCCAAGTACTTTGTTCACTAAACATAGCCCTGATTTCACATCATGACTGAAAGCATTTCAGCAATTACAGATCCATGTTTCCAGATGAGATCACTGCTCTGGGGTAGAGGAAATATTCACCTGGCACCTATAGCTGCTTTAGAATTAGACTGGAACTGAGTACTGTGTGTACTGATGAAAGCAGGACACAAGACTACTTGAAATGCTAAAAAGTGACAGGACAGCTCTGGTATTTTTGGCTTAGAGGTGGGGGAAATAAAGACTTTCAGGTAAAAAAAAAAAATAGAAGAAATGTCATAAATAGGTGTCTTCAGGCCTAGAAGACAGGGATGACAATCAAAAATCCCAGGGGTAATGACCAGAAATCTGTATGCTGTCTCTAGAAAGGAGGGACTCCAGGACAATCTCCCACAGGGATGAGTTTGGGCCCACGACTTGTACCACTCTACCTTTTTTTTTCAGAGCCTTGCGTCCTTCAGAGGCTCTTCCTTCCCAGATACTTGTCCCTGTCAGCCCTCTGAGTGCTCCTCACTGTTTGTCATCTGTCATGACCCTCAGTTTTCTGGCTCTCTTTCCCCATTCTCTGTAAATCTGCTGACTGTTTCTGCTCCCACAGATGATCAGGCTATCTCCAGGGGTTATCCAGGGACAACAAGTACTGCATAATAAATTTACCATTGGCTCTTGATATCTGAGCAGCTGCTAGTGTGGGGATATGAAAGTTTTGGTCTTCAGGACTGCCAAATTGGAGCCTTTTTCAGAGCACCGCAAGTTCAAAAAAGTTACACACAAAAAAAAATAAACACTGTAAGTGCATGGGACACATGAGAGTAATTCTTTCCTATGAAAGATTCATAGTTCCTGTATTGGCCATAAACCCTGGTATTTCCTAGCACTGCCTGAAGTAAAGGCTAAAAGAGCACAGGTATATGAGTAAACTATTGCAGGTGTAACAGTGCTACCTCCAGCGGAACCAGGTTTGGCTCCAGCCACCACAGCCACTCCCATGCCCACTGTGGGGTGACCCTCCATCTGTCCCCCACGCAGAGCAGCAGTTTCCTTCCCCACAGAGGGTCACAGCAGACTGCTGCCCTCCAGCTGCTGCTGCAGGGCTGCTCCCAGCCTGGCAGACTGGAGCAGGTTTTTGGTGGTGTGTGGCAGAGGTGGAGCCCTGCCGAGCTGAGGGTGCAGGGAAGGACCCTGCACTGCTGTGACACCCCTCTGCTGAGTTGTGGGAGCTCTTCAGTAACACCTGAGAGAATCTCCCCTTTCCAGCCCACCCAGAGCTGGACTTATTAATGCTCCCCTATATTAACCTGAGTTGTGCCAGCTAGTGAAATTCCTACATATGCTCACTCTCCTGTTAAAGTCCACTCCTTTCATCACAGAATCACAAGATCCTGATATCACAGAATGGCTAGTGCTAGAAGGGACTTCTGCAGATTGTCTAGTCCAACCCCCCTGTTAAAACAGGTTTATCTAGGGCAGGTGACACAGGATTGCATCCAGACAGTTCTTGAATATCTCCAGTGAGGGAGAGACTCCACAACTTCTCTGGGCAGCCTGTTCCAGTGCTCAGTCACCTGCACAGGAAAGAAGGTTTTCATCATGTTCAGGTGGAACTTCCTGTGTTTCACTTTGTGCTCATTGTCCCTTGTCCTGTCACCAAGCACCACTGAAAAGATTCTGGCACCATCCTCTTGACACCAGCCCTTAAGATACCTGCATGCACTGATGAGGTCCCCTCTCAGCTGTCTATTCTCCAGGCTAAATAGGCCCAGCTCCCTCAGCTGCTCCCTGGAAAGAGATGCTCTAGTCTCTTAATCTTCCTTGTAGTCCTCTGCTGGGCCCTCTGCAGTAATTCTTTGTCTTCCTTCAACTAGGCAGCCCAGAACTGGACACAGCACCCCAGATGGGGCTTCACCAGGGCAGAGTGGTGGGGGAGGATTACCTGTGACCTTCAAAACAGTCAGAATCACTTCAATCAACAACCTCTGCAGGACTCTATCTATTCCTGAAGTCCCATGGTCCAGCAGAGGACACACTGCCACTAGGAAGATTTCTCCATGGATATGCTACAAAAACCAGTTCTGTAGGCTGTAATCTCTGGCTCCTCTTTGTCTTTCCAGTTGTGTTCTGCTTCCTAGGAGAGAAAAGGCTTCCTAGGCTAGGAAAATGTCAAGAGAGCAAAAGTTTGATGTATCAACTGATGATTTTGAGATAGGAGACCTGCTCTGGAGAAGAAATGGCACCATGTTTATAGACTTCCTCCTACGGCATCTTGACAATACGTTTGGGGTTTCAGTGAAATGATCTCGTAAAACAGCAAAGCAGGCGGGACCACTAGAGTATGGAAAATATTTGTAATAAATACTAATGACCACTTGGTCTATGAAAGATCCTGCATTTGGCACTTACAAAGCTCTTTACAGACTCTCTGAAGCTACTGCAATTATTATTTATGTCTCCAGACACTTCTTGAAGACAAGAAGACACAACTCAAAAAAAGAAAAAGAGGAGTCTACTGAGAAAACCTAATGTTTGAATGACCTTCAATGGATATTTTCTACCAGCAAGGAAGCTTTATCTGAAAGAGAGCTCTGTGCTTAGAGGAGGACAGGTCACAGAATCACAGAATCAATCAGCTTAGAAAGCACCTCTCAGACCATCGAGTCCAGCCTTTGATCACCACCCTGTCAGCTACACCACAGCACTGAGTGCCACAGCCAGTCTGTCCTTAAACATCTCCTGGGAGAGTGACTCCACCACATCTCTGAGCAGTCCAGTAGAATGTCTAGTCACCCTTTCTGTGAAGAAATTCTTCCTCATGGCCAACTGAAACTTTTCCGGGCACAGCTTAAGATTATGTCCTTTCATCCTGTCCCTACTTGCTTGGGAGAAGAGGCTGACCCTCACCTGGCTGTAACCTCCTTTCTGGTAGCTATAGAGGAGCTGTGAAGGCATGGAGGTGTGAAGGATAAGGCTTGCTGACCTCAATATCACTTACAATTCTTTGGTTGCAAGGTTTGCTCCCTTACAACAGCTACTGGTGACTGTAGACTGGTTTCTGTAGAAAAAGCATTAGAATTTCTCTTCATTATGTACAGTATCAGATATTGGGGTGACTGAAGCCTTTGAATGAGAAACTGGATTACAAAGAAGACCCTGTTTTAAGGAATCACCTAGCACTCACAAAACATGGTAAGCAGAAGTGTCATTAGTATTAGTAAGCTTTCATCTTAAAGACAGTCTCAAGTTGACAAAAAATGGGAAGGGAGCTCATATCAACAAATGCAAGGTCATTATTAAGTCCTTGATGGCTTTCATGGGAAGGACTCATTTTCCTTACTGAAAAATTACAAATAGACTCAGTTTGCTAATGTGATGCTCATAACAGCTCAAAGTTGGGCAACAAGCAGGTGACACCTGTAAGAGCTGAACTTCTCCTGTTCCCTCTAAGGGAGAAGACTGGAAACATGGGGCACATGTGTGCAGAAGATTGGCTTCTACTGTGACACTGTGCTGCATTTTGCTGTTTCATCCCACAGAGAGCCAGCCACTTGTTCTTGAATCTGTGATTTCTGATGTTATTCTATTAAGTGATTCATAACCTTATGATAGAATTATAGAATAGTTTAAGTTGGAAGGAACCTTTCCACCACTTTAGGCAACTTGTGCCAGTGTCTCACCATCCTCCTCACAATAAGATTCTTTCTTATATTTAATCTAAATAGACTCACTTTTAGTTTAAAATCATTACCCCTTGTCCTACCAACAAGCCCTGCTAAAAAATCTGTCCCCTTCTGCAGCCACCCCATCTGTCTGTGCAGTAGTTAGGTAGTGTGAGCCCTCACTGTAAACAAAGGGATTAGAAATAAATGTTTAAATCTTGTGGATTTGGAGGCTGCAACCAATCATATGAGTGCTTGGGGCTTACAGCATTCTGCTGTGATAAGAAAACAATATATAAAAAGCTTTCTTACCCGTAATTTCCACAAAGCTGTGCAAGAGAGCAGGTGGGGTTTGCACCTAGAGCTTTGCCTTGGCTAACCTGCCTTTGTACCTTGAAGTTTTCCCTGCAGTCTTGTCTGTTGATCTCAGAGTGCCTGACAAAACTGCTTCTCCAAGGAGGGCCAAATGCACTGCCTCTAACAACTATAGCTTGGGGGAAACACACTATCAACAGCAGGAAGCTGTGTGGATCAAAACCAAAGAGAGAATGAATGGGAGTCTGTTGGCAAGGCAATCTGTAACTTTGGTGCTAGCTGGGAGAAATGGCTGGCTGACTTAGCCCAGCTGGAAAAAACAAAATGCTTGAGAGAAACAGGTGTAGTTCCATTTTACAGGACCACCTCATACTCATTAAACTGGAATCAACTTGTGGTAATACAACATCAGCAGAAACTGAAGAGTCCTCCATGATACAAAGGTACAGCAGCAGCAGTTTCAGTTCCTGTAACCCCTCCAACAACACAATTGACAGAGGGAGCAGGCCAAGAGAGGGGCTGTATCCTCTTCCAAAAACATTGGCATTACAGATGCTGCACAATTTGTCTTAGAAATGTGTCAAGTACAAGGTGGGTTGGAGCAAGAGTTTTAGGAGAGTTGCTCAGATAGCATTGAAGTGTTATAGCAGGCCCTGATTTAGAAATAAATTGACAAAAGGGACTTAAGTCTCCTTTTTACCTTCTGGAGCAAAAAAAAACCAGTGCCAGAACACAAGGCTGGGTCATGCTGCACAATGGGACAGGACTGCCCCAGTAGAGAGACCCTCCACTAAAAACTAAGGTACTTCAAAACCAATATCCAATTATTTGTAATTCCTGGGTTTAGGAGCTCGTCTTGCTCATAGCCTGGAAGAGACCATCAAACTTACTACTACTGCCAACTGCAAGTGAGCATGAACATGTTTGGTCACACGTAAGAAAAAGAGTAGGAGCCAGTTGACAAGAGTTTCAACACAGAAATCTTGGTTCATGTACCTCTTCAGACTGGAAACAAGGAGCCCATTTTTGTGCTGCTGCTGCACTGGCCATCTGCAGTACTGACTAAAACCATCTTTCCAGGCAGATTTGTGAGCAAGAAGAGAGTAAACAGCAGTTTGCCTAAACACAGGCATAGTTATTACAGCCACTCCTCAAGGTTCATTTGAGTTTTCTTCTCCAGCTGTTATTTCTACCCACAGTCTCCACAACTGAGAGAAATCTGTTTGGTTTGCCCAGCTTCATTTGTAAAGAGGAAAATATGGAAAAAGCCACATAAGCAACCCTGAAAAGCAGCAAAAGATATCTGAGCAGACTTCTTAAACTTCTTCAGAGTTAATGATGAATTTGCATCTAAAATGTATATTGAAATCATTCCTTTTACAAAGTACTTACAGTGACTTGGAGTACAACTCATGCCATAGTTTAAAGAGTTCCACAGAAACAGCAATATAAGGTGATGCAAACGAAGTTATACAAGGTGGAGAAATCACAAGTACTAAGTATGCAAATGCATGGTAATCATCAAGCACTCGGTTTAAAAATGAGAAAGCAGAAATACTTTGGTCTTAAGTACTTCAGTTCCCAAACTCTTCAGAAAGCCCTTTATCAAAAAGATAATTTTTTGATACCATGTCAAGTATTAAGTGTTATTAGGAGAGTAGAGTATGATTCATTGATGGAAAATTGAAATTAAATGGAACATTTGCAAGGATGTAAAGTGTTCTTCTGAGGGTTATTCTGTTTTGAAATAAAACAAGGAGGCCAAGATAATCTTAGGGTTTCTCTCATATAGTAAGAAGTCATGGCTACATTTAAATTCTTTTAATTTTGCCTGGAAATTCAAGTTTGGATGTACATCTCCATTTCTGACGTCCAAGAGGGAGGGAGAGGAAAAAAAATCACGTAGTAAACTTTGAACTAAACTGAGCACTTAACCTCTCCTTTGTTCAACCACCCAGAACCTCGGCTGCAAAGCCTCTTGCACGGGGGGCAAAATGCTCCGGGTGCCTGCAAGGGCCAGGCTCGCTTTTGAACACCAGCAGCCTTCGCGAAAGAGAGCGCTGATTTTAAAGTCCCGTCGGCGCTTTTTACCTCAGAAGTGCCCCCCGTGGACCGAGTGGAGGCAAACATGGAGTAGCTGTCCTTTCACCCGGCAATATCCGACATCCCCCCGCCCTGCCCCGCCGCCGCCCGTCCTGCCTTCACCCCGGCCCTTCCCGCAGCCGGGGATCGGGGGCGCGGGGCTGCCCTTACCTGTGCCGGGCCCTCCCTCGCAGCCCCTTCTCCGCCTTCCTTCCCGCTCCTGCGGGGGTCTCGCTGCCGGCCGGGGCAGCGCCGCGGGGCCGGACCCTCCAGCTGCGGCCCCCGGGGGATGCGCCGCGGCCGCTCCAGATGTTTGCGGCGCTGCCGCCCAGATGTTCCCCTGGCGGCCCCGCGGGGGGCGGGCGCTCTCCTCCCCGCCTGGCCGGGAAGGACCCAGAGCAGAGCCAGAAGGAAAGGGGCTCGGGGAAAGCGAGGCTTCCGCGGGATGCGATGCTGCCCGCCCCCTCTCCTGCCCCGCTTTCCAGGAAAAGCGGCCGGGAGCGGGCAGGGCTGGCGCGGGGCTGGCGGCCCGGAGCAGCGGCTCCCAGGAGCCCGGGCAGCCGAGGGGAAAATAGAAGAAGTAGAGACTTTCAGGTCTACAAACCTCCCTTTGATGGCTGCATATAACGGAGGCCTTTTTTTATTTACACACACACGGACAGCCGCGGTCTTCTGCACGAAAATGAGCACCCATGGCTGTCATTCCTGTAATTTAGCAGGAATGTATGGCACAGCCCTGAATCCAAAAGAAGAATGTCTAAAACTGAAATTTAAAGATCGAAACCACGGCTTTATTTGCAGATGCCATCCTGTAGTAAACAGTGTTAAGTGGCATTACAGAATCATTCACAGTGTAATGAAGGGCACCTTACACTGCACCACCTCTGTTACAACAGCCAGCAGAGAAGAACACCAATGAAAGCTTCAAATCTTTCATCGCGGAAAAATTCTCCTTTGAGCTATTTGCCAGGAAGTTGTGATAATCTGGTTTTAAAGCTCTGTTTAAACTACTCCAGAAGACTCCCTTGACCCTTTTCATCAAGAAAACATCAAGCTCTTGTGTTGGCAGATTCCCCTGTGGCTGCAGGAATAACCAAGCTGAGGTGCAACTCTCCCTACCAGCCAGTCACAACTTGGACTGGACTCTGAGCCACCCCCCTCAAGTCCCCTAATTTAAGATTTCTGCTTATCATGATCTGAAAGTTTGTTTTTTGTGGAAATTTGAGGAGGCAATTAACTCCGTGTAAAGATTAAAACTTTTTCACTCTCACTTATCTTCTCAGGCAGCTGCATCCATGCTGCTCTTAAGCATAAAGTGACACTTTCACTCTCAGATGAATAGTACTCCAGCAAATACCCTTCAGCATCTGGCAAGCAGATGACTTTGCAGGTTGGATGATGTAATGAGTACAGAGAAAAGGCCAACAATATTTCTCAGGACCACCTCTCTGTAAAAAGTGCTTCAGAAATCCAGTCTCTATGAAAGCTGCTTTCCTGGTCTGAGCAACTTCTTTTGCACTTTTTTTTCAGACAGCAGAATGCATTTCACATCACAACATTAGTCCCTACCTAATGAATATCCTTCTTTTGCAGAAGAGTTTTCAGTTAGACTGAGGTAAATCAGTCAATAATACTGATAATTGTAATTACCTCATCTATTTACCACTGGTTTGATGCTTGTCTTGGCAGTGGAGCAACAATCTCTTCCTGGGATTCCTCATTTCCATCCACATTTAAGATGACTTAAAAGTCATTCTAAGTGACAACCAAGGTTGCCAATGTAAAAAACTCCAATTAGCATCCCCAGAGCCCTGCAGGGATTCTGGACAGTGTGCATCAGTGTGCATCAAGATAACCACAGAGAGGTGCATGCACAGAATATTCTACAAAACTGTTAGTGACTGTGGAAATAACAAAACATCTTTTGCGATTTTTTGCCTAAGGTCAGCAAAAGGCCAACAGTGCTGCCACATTCGGTCAAGTTCAGACCTTCCTTCATTTGGACCTTGCTCTTTTTGCCTTATTCCAAAGTTAGTTAGGAAATTAATTCACCACTCCTCTCCTGAACTTAGGATACATGTTTGACACTCAGGCAGGCAATTGAGCTCTTCTCTTGCTGGAGGAAGAGAGTATCCAAACAGCATTTGTTGGGTTGCTCACTGCTGATATTCAGCATTGCACCTGAAGCAAGGAAGCAAAATATTATTTCTTAGCAAAGTCTAAATGCTATGAGATGAATTTGCAAGTAGTGAACCACTTTCCACAGGAGTTAGCTTAATGACACATCACATGGTCAAATGTCTGTGGCTCCGAGACCCACAGGTCTATTACATTGTGTTTAATGTGGTGTCTAGTGCTTTTACTCCATAAGAGCTACCACAGGTACCAGGCACTAACATCAAGCATGAAGTCACACATCTGTGCCTTGATCCAAATAATTCATGAGCACATTACAGGCAAATTAGAGCTTTAGATGTTTTAGGATTATTATAACATCTGTATTTTGGCCCAGAAGGCAATATAGCACCTGGGGGCAGGTGAGCTGGTTTCAGCCTAGGCACTTGGGGGAACAGTGCTTTACATATCCACAACTTGTTTCTGGGTGAAAACTGAAGTGAAATGTTGATCTACTCCCCTGGACACTTGGAGTCCAAGGTTTGCTGTTTGTAGGTATCTTTGTAGCACCACATCTAATTTAGAGCTGAGGGAGTGAAGGCCCTCCCACTGTGAGTGAGGAGCAGGTTCAGGACCATCTGATGAAGGTGAATAGCCAAGAGTGTCTGGGACCTGGTAAGATGCATGCCAGGGTCCTGCATGACAGGGGACTCACTGATGTTGTTGCCAAGCCACTCTCCATCATATTTGGAAAGTCATGGTGGTCAGGCAAAGTCCCCAGTGACTGGAAAAAGAGGGAAACATTTCTCCCATTTTTAAAAAGAGGAGAAAGGAAGATATGAGGAATTCTTTACTCAGAATTCTTTACTGTGAGGGTGCTGAGGCACTGGCACAGGTTGCCCAGAGAAGCTGTGGATGCCCCATCCCTGGGAGGGTTCAAGGCCAGGCTGGATGGGGCCCTGAGCAACCTGGTCTAGAGAAAGGTGTCCCTGCCCATGGCAAAGGAGTTGGAGCTTGATGATTTGTAAGGTTCCTCCCAGCCTAAACCATTCTATGATTTTATGGAATGTATCATAGGAGTGTGACTGACACTGATAAAAAAATAGCTCTCTGGACAGAGTGCCCAGAAAGTTAAACAAATAATCCTGGCCTTGCAAATTTCATGCAGCAATTGAATAAAGACTAAATACATGCACTGGCTGTGACTTGAGGAAAAACAAACATTGATGTTCTGGTTTTAATACAACTTGTAACATCAAAGTAAATAAAAATTGAATTTAAATTTACAGAAACCCATCTTAAGAAAGTCCATTTTTTGGAGTGCTGTTAGGGACATTTGCTCTTGGATGGATTTTGAAGGTACAAGTTTAAATCTATGAAGTTTAAAAATGCTTCTAGGCCTAATCTTATCATCTGAGGGGGGAGGAAAAGTGCATTATACATGAAATTTTAAAATTTCATTATACATGAAATTTTAAATTTTTTTTTAATGTTAATAATTATTAACTATGTTTATGTTGTCTGCTTTTTAGTTTTTTTACAAGTAGCCTGTAAGACCTTTGTAAGAAACTTTCAAAAGGAATACTTTTTCTGAGTTTATTGCATGAGTCCATGAAATTTTTCAAACTGATTTCTAGCATACAAAAATGTATCTCCCCTTATTAAAGTCTTTCATCTATAAGAATATGCAAAAACAATCATGGAGTTAAAAAAAGCTCAGCAGAGTTCAGCTGAAAGCTATCTGCATGAACAGAGGAACAGCAGTGACTGCAGGAGCATTTCCTGAAACAATCTATAATTCACAGGTAATGGGCTATGTTTCAAGTTGATCAGAGCCCTTTGAACTAGTCTAGCAATTTGGCACAGAGAATCTAGTGTGATGAAGCCAGAAATGCCAGGAGTAGTGATAGTGAGAACATTCTCCCCAGACTTTCCAATCCCTGTATTATAACGATGAAGAACACAGAAATCTGGGAAAAGCAGAAGCACCAGGAGAAAGTAGTTGGCAGATTCCAAATGTTTTTCTTCTCAAGTTTCTGTTCTTGAAGCAAATATGTCTCAGCACTGAGAGCTGTGCAGGTGAGGTTTTCTGCAGTGCTGTGCTGCTTTTGTGCACATATTAAACCATGACACTAATGCATAAAAAAAGATTGACCCCTGTGCCCACAGTGCTGAGCAAGAATCTTTGCTTTTTTTGTCCAGTCATATACCAGCTGAATGAGAGCAAAGATGATTTTAAAGCTGAAAATATCAACACAGATCTCTGAAAATCATCTCTGAGGATGTGGAATGGCATTTCTTTTCACCATGCTCCAGCTCATGATGCAACTCTTGTATTAGAAAGTGAGAGATTATTCATGCTGAGGAAAATGACCTGCACTAAACTGGCATTTTTTGGTGAAGGACAGTCAGCAACAAATTAGTCAAACAGGTTTACGAGATGTGACTTCTAAGTAGCACCAGGCAGTGGAGAGCTCATCTGGTGTGCTCACTCAGGGTCAAATATCAAGCCAAGTCATAGTTTATCATTAATTTCAGAGGCAAGGAAACCAAAGGCAGAGGACTGTGGGAAAACGGAATAATCTGCTAGCAGAGGGAAAAAAAGGGCAGCTGAAAGCCCTAGAAACTCTCCCTGCTTCTATCAAGTTCCTTAGTCACATCTAGGTGAGATATCTGCATGTCTGGTTTATGGTTTCTTGTTTTTAGACACCTGGTAGGAGTCATTCGGGTTATAGATTTATAGAAGCACCAAGCACTCAGAACAGCAAATGAAGTCTGCTGAATCAGTTAGTCAAAACATAAAGTATTCTGAACAAATGCCAGTCAAAGGAAGATTCAAAATAAGAGCATCAAACCATAATAAAAAGTTCCCTATTCCCTGGAAATTCTCACCTTTAAGGCACAATGTGATGATAAACAGTCAGAGGCTGCAAGGAAGTCACCCCAGAAAACCCCACAGAGAAGCTGGCAGCTCCGAAATCAGTGCAGTGTCTGGGTTAGGTGGTGATAAATGGGTCACACACTTAGTCCAGGAAATGCAGAGACCAACTTCATTCCCAGACACTGTCCTGCATTTACACTAAATGAGGCACTAGTCCTGTGGGAAAAATAGTATGCAGCCAAACAATTAAATCATGTCACATAATACATTTTGTGTGGGGGAAGGGAAAAGGAGGCCAAACTATCTCTCCAAAGGCAGCCTTAGGTCTGGATTTGCCCAGCTTTTGAGAGTTTAGCTTTGTAAACCTAATGTGTGTTCTTTCCATATTTTTTTAATGTCACAATTTTATCTTCCTAATTGTTTTGTTAATTTTTGTTGTCTCAGTCTCTCTGGCTCACTTGCTGCAGTTCTGCACGTACCTCGGGTGAGTCAGGATGGTTAGCTGGGGAAAGACATCAGGGTGAACAACCCTCTGGACAGAAACACGAGGCAGAGAGAACAGGATGGGGAAACTGGCCAGTTAAGCAATGATATGAAAAACATCAGCTGTGGCCTAGCCTAGGGAGAAAGAGGGGAAAATGCTTTTTCAGCAGAAGAGGGAAAGTGAAAGCAGGAGCACAGCTGTGGAAGGTGAGCTGTGGAAGGAATGGAGTGATGAGGAGTTTGGAAATCCTGTGTCACTGCATAGGTATTGCCTCCTGCCATCCTTCTCCCTTGGCTCTTCTGCAGCACAGCAGGTAAATGTCCTGCTTGCCACACAGAGCAGGGGCATGTGATAATTGTACCAGGCTTCATCCCATGGGACATCAGGGCCATAAAATCTCTGGTGCACGAAAGCTCCTCCAATACACACATTTATCACACACATGAAAGAGGAAGAGCAGTAATAAAGAAGGAGTCACAAAATCCAAGTCACAAAAGTCTCTGTGTCCAGGTGCCATATTCCCAGGAGACAAACACTTTCCTGTCAGCCACTGTCCTCCTAACCAGCTCCTTACACACATGGCCATGTGTCCCGTCTCACTGGGAAATGGATCCTTTGGTCTCCTGCCTGGCTGTCAATTAGTGAAACTTTGGCCTCCCAAAACACCTGAATTTATAGAGCCCTTATCAACCCAAAACACATCTTACAAAGCAGCTCCCTGCCAAAGGCAGCTCTGGGCTCTCTTCACCACACTCCTCCCCAGGGATGTACTAATCAGACAGCCCCATGAAAAAGTCCAGCCTGAGCTCCTCACCCCTGGCTTCACCAACTCTGCTCCCAAGCCAGGTGCTTCAACATCAATTCACTTGGCTCCTCCTCCCCTTTGCTTTAATCCAGAAGCCCAGCTGGCACTGCCACTTCCACTGTGCAGGCTCCCACTGATTCCTGCCTTTCCACAAGGTTTCCCACAGCCTGGGAACATCCATCTGCCCATGGGTTAGAATATATTGACACAGACACCTTATCAGCACAGGCACACTTAAACATGAGTTTGAGCCCAGTATTAGTATCCAATACTGAGGACAGTATTGGATACTAATGGAGTCACAGGCAATCAGCTAAGCAGCTCTGTAGGAAAAGGCTGTTGTAGGGAAGCTGGGGATTGACAGGGAGAAAGCTGTCTCTGAGCAAGAAATTGAGGGAAAGCAGAAGAACCCAGGGCCAGCTTGAAAAGTAATAGTTTGTGGCCAGGCAGGGGGAGTGGTGAACAGAAACCCACAGCACAGCACAGTTCTCCTGGCAGATGCAGATATACAGATGTCTAATTGTCAGCACGTCTCTCTGCATGTGTATGTGTATATATATATATATATGCATGTATAAATGTATAGTGCATCTGTTATAGAAATGTATATAAAATGTTACTTTGTTCCTTGGTGAACAGGCACAATAAAAAGGAAATTACCAACTAATTTAGTAAGCTGGTGATTAGTGTAAAAGGGAAAGAAGGTCAAATCTGATTCTGTGTCTCCTGCTGAAGTTCCCAGCCAAATCATTCTCTTCCAGTTACTATCAGCTTTATTTTGACTTTCCTGTGACTTTGTTTATTTTATAAAATGCAGTTGTTTTACCTGTTTTTTGTTTCTGAGCAAATATACACATTTACTTGACAGGACATATGAACTGATCCTGTCAATGTGTCCATTTGTGCTCCACTTCACAACCATAAATAATCCCCCTGAAGTTAGGATCTTTGTGTGTGCTCGGAGAATGAAGTTCAGCGTGGCTTTATGTAGCCAGATTTCCTCTGCAATAGCAGTGAGAGGCCAAGGACTGTAACTCACATTACCTGTGCAAAGAAGCTGAGTGGTTTAAGACTCCTGCTGCTCCCCAGGTGCTTATTTCTGTCCCACTGCCAGATGTACTCTCACAGCAAAGTGCCAAACAGGAGAGCATCCCTGCCCTTTGCATCAGAGTCCTCAGCCCAGCAAAGCAGCACAAACCTCCCCACTCTGAACTAGAACAGCCAAAATTGGAGTGGACATGCCACCCATCTCACTTAGCTATTGTAGAGGAGAGCTTGCATTTGATTAACAGAGATGTTTTGAAATGTATTTTTAAATATGGCTTATTTTCAGCCATGTTGCATATGAAAAGTACTTGTGCTGCTTATAAGAATAAAAATGCTATTGCTTTTTCTCACTGAGAAATTTCTGTCAGAATAAACCTGAGGTAAGAAATGTATTACCTTTCCTATAGTAAGGACTAGGAGAGAGTTGTGCTGTTGATGAGGGTTGTCTCCTGCTGGGCCTGTAACTATTTTGGTCTCAAACTCGTGCTTGCACTGGACTACAATGCATGTTCTCTCTTGGTATGGACAGACTCCCTCTGCTGGAAAATGGCTATAAACGTTACCTAGTAGACTAATGATTGTAAGTGAAAGAACTTGCAAACAATGTGTTTTGTAGCAAATACGCAATTTTGATTTACATTGTCCAAGGAATTGTAAAAATATTTTGACTTCTTCCTTAATCACTGGGAAGGAGCTAGGAGTTTCTAACTTCAAAGTTCATCTCTGAACTTCATGAAAATCCACACCACTTACACCTAACCTTACAATGCATTAATCCACTCAGTAAAGTTTTGATTTCTCTTTTCTTCTGTATCTAGAATCTAGCCTTGAATAGCTCCCCTCTTTAATCCCAAAGCACCCTCTCTTATTGACTTCTTCATCACAGAGAACAAGAACCTGCCACTGACTTTACAGAAGCACCAGGACATGACATGTGGGACAGGTTGGTTTCTTTAGCAGCCACTTTTGAATACACTGTTAAAAGCAAGTGGAAAGGAGCTCTTGCAAACAAGATTTTAACGCAATAATTCCTTTTATTTCTCAGGATATTTAAGAGGTGGAGCTGATATAGTCTGTCCAGAAATTAGGATCCCTAATCCTAAATATTTACTGAATCATTGATCTTAAGGAAACAAGGGTTACTATTGTCAGATGAAGTCCTCTTATCATGACTTCAGCAGGATCCAGGTCAGACACAGCTTTATTTTTTTTTTTCTAGAAGGATCTGATATCCAGTGCTTTATATTTTTGCTTATTTGATACCAGACCAAAGAGTCTTGAAATAAGATTTGTGTTTTAAAGTACCACTATAGCACAGCAGTGATGCCTTCTTCTCTCACTCCACCCTACCCCTCCAATGTGTCTCAGATGGCACCTAGACAAAGAACCTCCAAAGGGAGGAGTACTTGGTGCTTGATGCCTTTCCTGAGATTATCAATATAGGCAACAATTATACCATATAATTTATCTCTATCATCATAGGATCACAGAATGTTTTGGGTTAAAAGATTGTCTGGTTCCAAGCACTCTGCCATGGGCAAGGAACATTCCAACAAACCTGGTTAATCAGGGCCTCATCCAGCCTGGCCTAGAACACTTCCAGGGATGGCAGGTTCACAACCTCCATGCCCTTGTGGAAAGTTCCTATCCAGATTTCTTGTAGATCTCCTTTAGGTACTGGCAGGGGTTCTAAGGTCTCCCTGGAGCCTTCTCTCCTCCAAGCTGAACAGTCCCAAAACTCTCAGCCTGTTGTCATAGGAGAGGTGCTCCAGGCCTGTCATCAGTGTAGTGGCTCACCTCTGGACTCATTCCAATGGGTCAATGTCTGTCTCATGTTGGAGGCCCCAGAGCTGGACCCAGAACATGAACTAGCTGGGAATTAGGAGAACTTAGAGATTGCTCTCTCTCTGCAGTGCCAGCTCTGAACTGCAGACATTGAAAGACCCAGCTGCTTGAAGCTCCTTTAGAGCATTGTGTTCTCCTTTTCCACTAATACAGCAATTTAAAGAATTACATGCTTTGGATGTAGCAGCTTCAGTGTGGCCCACCATCTTCACCTTTGGTCTTTCCATCAGTGCAAAACTTTGTTAAAAGCCATTAAAGATAATATTGAGGGTTCCCCCACATTCTAAGTAGTATCTGTAATATAGGAATCCTGCAGCAGCTTCAACACACAGATGTTTCATCTCTCAGTCACCAGCATTCAGGGTTTAGTCAAGCTCTGTCCTTCCTCTACTCTTGATATTTCAAGCAACAGAAATAACGTCCTAAGAGTTTGCCACGATCCCTCTCTGTGAAAGCTGTGCATGCAGTGAACTTCTGTGCTACCATCAGTCCCCAGGTCACCAGAAGAAATTGCACATGGGTACAAGTCTTCTTGCTTCAACTGAAAAGAAATTTTTATCAGTCTTAAGCATTCTCAGCTCAGAATTTCTTTGGATTAGGTAATCACACTGCAGTGAGTACTCTGAGTGAGTGATGGACATTATGGTTGATGCTAATTGACCAGTTGAGATTTGGATTATTCTGATGTGAGAATCCTTTTGTCTCATGCAAAAGGCATTGAAGGAATGGAAGATCTGTTGTCTGAAGTAGCTCATCTGCAGCTGTGGGCGTGTAGAACTTGGCACAATGGAGAAGGAATTCATTAATATATATTTTGCATCCCAAACCCTGGGTTAAACTGTGATTGCCACTCCTGAACAGGTAGAGCAGCCCAAAGTTACTTTGTTCTCCCTGAGGATCTTTTATTGCTGCTGGAACCGCTAGAGCAAAGAAATGCCCTAACCATTCCTCTCAGCCAGGCATAAACTTTTGCTAATCTAAAATCACTGTAGCTGCTTTCTGACAGACAAGTTTCTCTGTAGAGGAGTCTTCAGGGAGTAGACACACTATATTTAAAGGAATATATAAAAGAATATATTTTAAGAATAAACATTAAAGATATATTTTGTGTATACAGGAAGAACAGCATATCACATGAGTGCCATTTCATAATGGTCCAGGAAGGGCTGCTCTTCAAAGGACCAAACCTTTTCTCATGGGATATGGCTGCAGGCAACCCTGTCCATGAATCCTTCTGCTCAAGATTTAAAGCAAAAAAACAGGGGGTTTTTTGATACTTCATTATCAGGAACAGGACTAATTCTTCAGTCTAAGGACTCTCTGTAAGACCCTCAATGGTTTTTTGATGAAAATTCATGTTACAACTGTCACAAGCTGGTTGGTCTTCTCAATACACTGAAACTCTGTCAGTCTAGAAATTGTATTAACTGAAGAATTTGTAAAAACATATAAGAAGGAAAATAATACATCCAATATGACAGAATATTGATGCCCATTGTATCACTTCTTGCTCTTATTTTCTGTCTGACCTCAGGGACAAGACACAGCTGAGAGAAATTGTCTTATTCCAAAGAACTGTAGATACTGAGCTGGGATTCAGAGGGATCCTCCTACTAGGTGGAATAGCATCTGTCAAGTCAATCTAAAACAATGGTGAAAATGAAAATCAACATGCTACGAACAATGTTTTCTATGATGAGTGGGTTTATTTTCACATTTGTTCTCACACAATTACCTAAAGCTCTGGCACAACAACTGCAGACATGGCATTCTTTATGAAGTTTGTTGTATTTCAGTGTTCAATTCTCTCATTGAATGAGACAAGATTTTGGCTCTAATAACTCTCTGGAAATATTTCAAGACCTGTTTGTTTACAACAGTTTTGGCAGAAAGCTGTGATAAGCTCAAAGTCCTGTGATTATGATTCATTGCTGTGCGAATAATTTCAGTTATCAAGCTTGATTATATCTCTGTGTGGTTTTACACTATTCACAGATTCCATTAAGTGCACTCAGAGCCAGGACTGTGCTTACCCAAATATCACTTTTTATGCTAGAGAACAAAACTGTGCCGATGAATATTTTAATATTTTTTGTATTTAATATTTAGTTTCTTTTTTAAAATGGTTATTATATTCTTCTTCAGTTATACCTCATGGTTATTTTCTTTTTATTTTATTCATGAATTTAAGTATTTCCTACTTTTTTTCCCCAGAAATTATTGTTGTAAGCATATACAGAAATACAGCTGTTACATCACTTTATCTGTGTGGGATGTGGCATTTCATACACTAATATATGATAAGTTAACCAGCACTCAGAATTTAATTCATCCTCCAAACCACTCTGCAATTAAAAACTACCTGAGAAAAAAGCATAATTATTTTGCTTTGGGAATGCCCACCTGACAGATGAGGTAACCACAACTGATGTCTTCTTATCCCTCTCAGAAAACACTGGGGTATAAGTCTCTCTTGCTCTTGAAAGTTTTGTGTGTTCTCACATCTTCCCTTCTCACAGCAGCACTTCCAAGCTAGCCTGAAGTGCTGGAAGAATCCACAGGGATAAGTGTTTTATCAGACCACGGTCTTCCACTTTTGAGGCACAGCAAGTTTAATATCTCCTTGAAACACACCAGTTTTCCTGCTCATTTCCCTTTCTGTTTCATGCTTTCAATATTTCTTATTAATGACAGTTTTGGATTTTTTCATCCCTTTGTCTTCACTTCCCACTGAAGCCTGACTTCCTTCATGTCCAAGGTTTGGACTCTGATAAAACTTGCAGCCATCCCACTCTTGGAAAGGGCAGAAAAAGCAAACAGTGTTTGCCCAGGAATGGGTGCAGAAACTGCCCACAGCCAGCCCCCTCACTGCTCTGGGAATTCAGGATGGGAATCCAGGCAGGGACCATTTTTTATGTCAGTTGTGACTGAACCAGTGACCTACTATGGGAATGAAAATGCTCCGGAGTCTTTCTGACTACTTGTATATTCCACTTCCTGTGGAAAGAGAAATATCAGACATGCCACTGCAATCAGATTCCTCTTTGGACTGTTACCTGCCTTTCCAAATGCCTGATTTTTTATGGAATACTTGTTAATTTCTGTGGAGAATGATTTCATTCTATTATGCAAGCTTCAGTCCTTCTGAGCAATGCTACTGCCTCAGACAGTATGAGGGATGAGACTGGGCTGGAAAGGACTGTTGGTCTGATCAAAAAGCAGAGCAAGAGAGCACACTTTTGAGCAGATAGAGGGCCTTATGTGGAATCTTCTGTTTCCAAAGCCACACCATGGAGCTGATGGGCTGGTTCAAAAGTACACAAACACAGACTCTCCCGTCAGAGAGATGGGATTCGGTGGAACACAGGGGAGCTGTTTGCAGGCAGAGCTGCCCAGCTGCCTTGGTGAGGTTTCTCTGTGCTTTTAGGGAGATGGCAACCAGCAAGTCAGAGGCAGCCACACAGGGCTCTCCTATTTTAGCTCTGTTTGGTGTTTTCTGTCCATCAGGTGTGGTGTACAACCAGCATGTTGTTCTGATGAACACAAGCAAATTCTGCTGGGGCCTGTTGAGTTAACCTCTCTGCGAAAGAGGAGGAGGCAGCTGATGGCCTGAAATCCAGGCAAAGCTGATGCACCCACAGCATTCAGCTCTCCCAAGATGTGGGGACAGGACCTGAAAGGATCTATATGAGAGGTTTTATCTGAGGAGCTCAGACAATGCTGGCCATGGTCTTTTCTACCCAGATCTTTTGTAATGCAGTCTTCAGATTAAGGTTGTAAAGGAAAAGTCATCTGTATGTAAGGTTTGGCTGACAGAAGAACTTTTTAAAAATTCAGTCAAGATTGGGAAGGACAGGGACTATGCATAGGAGCAACATTTTTCCGTTATTAGATTTATTAGTTTATAATACATCTTACCAGGCAAGAAGCACATACAAGCATCAGTAAGGGTTCAATTGTTTTCTTATATATCCCCCAAAACCCTATACAAAAAAACTAAACAACGCAATCCCTTCGAGGACATAAGTGTTACAAAGTTTTAAGGATGCCCTAAGCTTTTAAAGGGCTGTATATTCAAAAGTAAGGCTCTAAGGTAAATTAGTAAGATCTTTGTTAATTACAGAAGAATCACAGGAAGGATATCCATCAGACCTTGACTTTTGCTCATAACTTCATTAGTCTTCACTCTTCTCTAAGCACGTTATCCAAATCAGGCTTTCTCCGTACTAGGCCTGGGGAGATCATTCCCAAAGAGAGCAGGGTTGTATCTGCACTGGCACATTGAAGAAAGTGGGGCATAGGGGGATTGTGGGAATGTGTATGTGTTTGTGAGCATGTGGAGATGTGATTTACACCTGTGTTCAGGAATCCGCAGCCAGAGGAACAGTTTTCCTAGGTCCTGCTTACCACAGACAACCAGTTGGGCCCGAGTTCTGGGAAAGGGAAAAGGGTTGCAATGCCTCAGCAACACCTTGAAGAAATTATATGGAAATATGAGAGACAGAACATCTCTGGTTTTACTGGAAAGTTTTCAGCAAGGCTCAAATTTTGATGAAGCAAAAGTAGAGATATAGCAAAAGAGGTTGGTAGCTACAAGGCAGTAGAATAGAAAATGAAGAGGGGGAAGGCCACAAAAGAAGCAAGGTAACAAGAGTAAAGTTGGGAGAAAGAACTAGTTGTGTGACTAGGGAAATGGGACTGAGGACATGGGAGAGGGCTGGGAGATGCCAGTGAAACAAGAATCATTCTGCACAGTGATAGGGAAAGCAAGGAGAAGTGAGACATCAGGAGAGAACATGGGCTTCTCTTCTCTTACTTAGTAAATTTGGAGCTGAAAGATTGTGAGAGCAAAAGGATACCTGTTTTCAAGACAAATCTAAGTGAATGTCAGGGCTAGGAAGTAGTTGGCTGTTTATGTATACTTTTTATTTCCCAAACCTCCCAAAAACCTGTTTTCAATTAAAGAAGAACCATAAGGCTTTGGATGACTTTGCATGGCTCTGTAATACATAGATGGTAGTTTCCTCTTAAATGAACACATCCATCACTGTCCTGCTGCAATGCTAAATGTACCTGAACCCTCTTATGGTGATTAATGTCTAACTTGGATCTTGCTACTGATACACTGCTATGACAAAGGTCATATTTCTAATGACTAAAGTAAGGAAAGGGAGGTAGTAACATGGTGCCAGTGATGCAGTTGAATTTTACTTTTATTTTACAGCTTAGGGGTTATTCTAGCTAATAGGCTTTTTCTAGTCAAAACAGAACAAGAATGCTCCCTCTGCTCTTCAGGGGGAGTGTTAAGATTGATTATCTCAATGCATTCTAGCTGCCTGTGCATACATAACCTTTCTGAATGCTTGCTTGTGATGGAAACTGTTCGTTGTGTTTTGCAGGTATTTCTGAACCTTCAGCTTCTTCCTGCTCTCTCCTTGACTCTGATTTCTCTCCCATTTTCTTATGAGACTTGCTTTTTCTCAAATGCAGTTTTTCTCTTTCTCGTCTCTCCTTTGCACCTTCAGGTTGCTAAAAGGCAGGGAAAAATATAGTAGGGAATTAAAAGTGACTCCTACAAGAACAAAAAAAAAGCTCGATATTTTATTTCACTATGTAACAAAATATTCCAGTAACCTGCCTCACCAAGATCAGGTTTACCATGATGGGCTCAAATTCAAGGCCCAAGCCAGTCACCCCAAAGCTCAGCAAGAAACAACACACATGCTTTGATTTTACTCTGTATATGATAGGAGGGTAACTGGCCCAGTGGACTTGAAGAGGAGAGCAGACAGGAGGGAGAAAGGGAGGGGCTCTGAGATTTCAGCCCAAACTCCATGCTTCTGTCCTTTCATGTGATCCATCTTTATGTCCCCAAAGGCTGCTCAGTGCTAGCTGCAAAGGCCTCACTGCATATAAGGTCAGAGAGGGTTCTCAAAGACACATTTATAAGAGACAAGCAATATGCAGGGAAGGAGAATGAATTACCTTTCCCACAATGTTCACCTGTCTGATCATGGTGGTTTGAATTGCACCCACAGAGCTCTGAATGCAAAAAAATGCTCCATTTGGAGACACAGGTTTAAGCCCAAATTTCCTTTCAGATCTCTGACCTATTGCTCAGTTCTTTGAGATTCACAAGTCCATCACATCTGCCAAACTACAATTGTGACTGAGGGAATGATAACAACTTGGTCTATGTTAAAATACAGCTCAGCAGACCTCACTGCTGATTACAGAGGAGCACTGGAATCCATGCTTTTAACTAGAACTGAAGCCATATTTAATACATTATGCTCACTATACCTAATCATACAACAACTACACACTCACAGACTTTGTAGCCACAGACATTTTTGAGAAATTATAAATGAATGCTAGACAACCACTGATAAATGCTGGCATATGAGGCAATGTAAATTTCCAAATGAAATCAATTGAATAGTTCCTGAAGAGGAAAAAGAAGATTAGAGAATGCACTTGAAATTTTGACAATGGTGTAACACTGCTGTCATCACCATAATTCTGCATATTCTTAGAGGACTGGTCATGCACGGATGATAATTCTTGTTTTATAATTAATGTAATTATGCTGCTTATTAAAAGGAGATTTTTTTCCCCCTCTTTTACTATGCAAAGAGAGTTGAAAGTTACTTTTACATACAAATTGTCAGTGAAAAGAAACCAGAAAAAAAAAAAAAAAGGCAAAACCACTTCCTTCTGTGGTTATTTGACACTAATGTCAGGTGTTACTCAAGCACAGCTCTTTGAATGAAGTGGCAATTTGATAGTGCTTTTCTGATACTTAAAAGTGAGTTAGGATTTATTACCCTTTCTTCCATTGCATGATACAGCAGATATTATGTATCATAATAACAAAAAAAATCTATCAGAATGTCATAGACAAGAAGTTTTTATTGGCTACTTCATCAACACACACCAGACAAAAAAAATGTTCATGGCTCAGGACAGAATTTTGGGGAGAAGGGGAGAACCCCCTGCTGCCTGCATGCCCTTTCAGTGAAAATATGCTCTGCAACTTACAGCAATAGCTGCTGCTGCAGCTCTATGTTGACACTGCAGAGAGCAGATGCATGGAGTCCTGAGGGGTAAAAGAGAAGCCTCCCAAACACTGCAGTGTCTGGCAGTACTACAGATAACTCCATATAGCTTAAGTCAGGTCAACCATAGTGAAAAAGGGAACTGGGCCTTGCAGCAGAAGTGAAGCAAACCCGGGTTTGTATTGTCGTGTTTTGCTGTCACAGCCATAGAAACTTCTGAAAGCATTGCCACATGAGCCAGTGCAGTGTCCCATTTTGAGGATAAACATTCCTGAAGAAGCCTAGACAGTAATACCACATCAGGAATCCTCACACTAATGATACAACTTTAACCTTGTTTGTGCTACTGTAGTAATTTGAGACCACCTCATATCAGAAATTCCAATTGGAGTTTATTTCTGCACTTCCCCCAGCAAAGTCACAGCAATTACACAAAGGATAAAGCTGACTTGGTTGGTTGGGCTTTTTTCTTCTGTAGTGATCTTAAGTTGGTTGTTACCTACCAAAGAAACTGAGCGTTTGCTTTTGAGATGCAATTGCTTTTCAAAGGACTCTGCAAATTCCTGAACGGAGTTTGATCTTGTCTCTGGGCATGAGCTGTCTCCTGAAGGTGTTCTGCTTGCCTTCCTGTGGCAGTGGCATTTGACATCTTGGTCTTCTTGAAATTCCTTGGAGCCCCTGAGGTGGCCTGAAGATGAGCCTTTGGCAGAAGCATGAAGTCGTGTTGTATGGAGGGAGGAAAGTTTGGCCTGAAAAACAAAAGGTCTTTGTTGAGTACTGAATATTAAAGTGGAGCACACAAGGCAGATTTTTTTCTGCCACAGACACTCTCCCAAGCATTGATGCAAAGTGAAGGACCTTGCCCAGAATTCTGTATCTTTCTTTTTATGTGCAGGAGAATCACACTGCTAAGAACTTGCTTTCTGAAGGCAGAAGAGGCAGAATTTCCTATTATTCCTGGGTTTGAGGATCTAAGTTTCGGCACACATGAACATTTAAAATGTAAAGTGTGCTGGCTCCTCTTAGTGTTCACTGACACTGAAAGGAAATAGGACTCTTCAAAACCTCAAAAACTCAGGCCTTGCACCTGGCTGCAGTTTCTAGGTGGGACTGTCAAAAAGCATTACCCAGCCTTTTGTGGCCAGATGAGTCAGGTAAGATGTTTGACCCACGAGTGCTCCAGGTCTTACTAGCTGTTTGAATTTAGAGTGTGACAGCAGCCATTTCTGACCCAGTTCCATCAAGTTTTCAGCATGGCTTACATGCAAACAAGATGCTTTATTGCCCAGGTTTGAATTTTCTGTTGACTTCTTGGACACATTTGTCTTGAACTAACAAAGGAGCACTTTCAGGGTACTGAGGGACACATCCCTGCCAAAGGAGTTGTAGGAAACAGACTTCTACAATTATATTTGCAGGACTGAATTGGGGAGGGAGTAGATAGTTGTTTAGTTTCTGTGTGATTCAATTTTCCCAGGCTTAGCATGCAGATAAAAGCTATTGATCTGCATCAGCTGTGTTTAATTGAATGTCTGTAAAGGAGATTAAACTGATACAGAACTGCTGTGTCCTGTGGAGTCATGTATTGGTGGTTTTAGAAATAGACAGACCTGTAGAAGATGGGTAAGAAAGATACCACATAGAGCTGGGGATACTCCAAACTCTGCCAGCTGTTGATGCTTTTTCAGGATGAGTAGCTGAACACTGGTAAGATACAGATGGTGAAAGTTGTGGGAGACGGGAGGTACTGAATGAGGGATAGGCACTCCAGGCACCCAGCTGCTGCATACATTTTTGAATGCATGGATGTTTTGGACATTATGAGGAATTTCTTCACAGGAAGGATGATGAGACATTGCAACAGACTGGCCAGGGATGTGGTGGAGTCACTGTCCCTGGAGGTGTTTAAGGAAAGACAGGACATGGCACTCAGTGCTATGGTCTAGTTGACATGGTGGTGGTTTGGTCAAAGGTTGGACTTGATGATCTCAGGGGTCTTTTCCAACCTAATTGATTCTGTGATTCTCTGTTTTGTATAAATCCAGTGCTAAGCCTTCAGCTGCTAAGTAACCCTGAGGAGATCTGCTGGCTTTAAGGGAGCTGTGATTGTTTATAACAAATGAAGGTTTATCCCACAGGTTCTGCAATGTTTTCTAAGAAAATCCAGTAGAAAACCCTATACTCAGTACAGGTTTTGTGGTGTGTGTATTGGTTGTTTTGTTATTTTAACAAACAGGAGGAAACAAAATCAACTTGGTATAGTGTTCACATGAATCTGCAAACCTTGGAGTGCAAGGGACCTGAAACGTGTCCTAGACACAATTTCATTTACTCTGGCCCAGATGCTACTATAAATGTGTTGGCACAACAGGGAGCTATGCAGCCTTTCTCTGAATAGAGAGGCTGTGCATTCATATAGTGGTGGCTACATCACATTAGAGAGGCTTGATAAGACATGCTAAAAATAACAAATCCCACACCTGACAGAAGTACCTAATATTGAAGGGTTTACAAAACATATGGTACTAGTTGCAATTTTTTTCCCAGGTATAAGCTTACTATGCCCAGTATTATGGACTGCCTCAGAGAGTAGTTTTAATTATTTCTGCCATATTATTTTTACCTCGGTTTCAAACCAGTCAATACAGCTGCAAGTTCTGTAAGGTCATATTGTATAGTTACTTTAGAAAGCACCGAAGCAATCACATTGTGCTCAAGGGGCAGGAGCACACATGCCATGCCAGGCTCAACAAGCTAAATGTTCTTTCCTGGAAATAAAAATTGTATCATGGTAAAAATCACTGGTATCTATTCCTAGAGGGTTTGGGGAAAAAAAACCAAATCAAACACAAGAGGACAGCTGAAATGGGGGGTTGTATTCTATCAGTCCTGTTTTGCAATGTCTGTAAATGTTTTCTGTTACTAAGACATTGCCTTTTAATTTCCCTTCACAGATAGAATTACAGTTAAGCCCTTAACAAAAAGACTGCAGTTTACCTACTCATATGGCAGCAATGGTCCAGAAAAGGGACAAGCTTTCGTCTGAAATGTCCATCTGCCTCAGTGGGCTAAGGGTAAAGCTACACAGACAGGTCTGTGCAATCATATTATTGTGACTGTGCCTTCTCTCACAGTGCTTTTGCATTATTCAATTCTCCACTATCAAAATGGGGATTTTTTGCCAGTACTGGGTAAGACAGAAGCACCAAGGGATCTCAGGGACTGTTTCTCATTCCCATTAGTACTATTTTTTTTTTCCTGCTTGGTAAAGGCCACTCATGTTCAGTGTATCTATTCACAAAACAGCTAATCTTCTGCTAATTGCCCATCTCAACCACACAAAAGGTACACAAACAAAAATACTTCACACAACCAAAATTGTTGTCAGTATAATTTGCCTTATCTCTTTCTCAGTTTCTGTTGTAGACAAGTTAATTGCTTACATCTTTTGGGTTGGATCTGAGAGCTTGCTCAGCTGTCAGTAAGAAAATTAATCTTCAGTGTGTCAGCACAAGTGTTCATTGTTTGCTGGAGTTTACACAATGACCCGAGTATTTCAAGGATATTTTGGAACATCTGACACTCAGATGCTCTCCCATGGCTACATTTCCTTCCGAGACACTTGTAGACAAGCAGATATTTCTTTAAAAATGTTTTGGTCTGGCCTTCAACTGGTATATAGTAACAATATTGTGGTAGAGGGTCAGTCTAAGTTTAGTTTAAATTAAATGTCAGTAACTTCAACAGCAGTCATTTGTTCTGCTCCCACTCTCAGCTGCCGGTAGCAATTTTCTCCTGTGAGCAACAGTGTCTATTTGAAGGTGGATACATGTATAGGGTTGTAAACTTCTTATCAGTTCTCCTTTGCCTCCAATCTTCTTCTTACAACAAAATGTCTGCGAGGTAATAACTGTTCTGAACCAAAATGACGTAGGGTAACTAGACTGTGTCAAGGAAAGTCATAGCTGGAGGCTTCAAAAACTGTATCACAGTTAATTTGTGTAAAGTTTGTCAGGGGAACAAGATAAAGGAGATGGAAACAGACGACTTAACTGTCCCTAGGCAGTTTTCACGTTCAGTGTTGTCCCACAGCAACATACACAGCTCTGAGCTTTCTGGGAGAGTGGAGTTACACGATATTTTAGCCTGACTTGCAAGTGGCCCAGTGAAGGATGAATACAATTTTGTGTACCCCTCTGCAAAGAGTGAATGACAATAGTAAAAACATTTTCCAAAGCTCATCTCAGTAGTGTTTGTGAGGTAGTGGGAAAAGATACTGGGAAAAAAATAATGAAAACTGTTGCTAGTTTAGGAGTTATTTTACAAAGCTTTATCCATATTTCAGATGGGTGCTGTACCACAATAGGATACCACAGGAGTTTACTTTTGTCTTTGAGGTGGGAGAAAGGCTTGAATGTCTTACTACACCACAGGAAAAACTAAAAAGACCAACACACCAGTTTGGAGCTTCAAGTGATTTTCCAGCAGAACCACCTTTAGTGCTAGCCTGAGAGCACTTTGCTCTGTAGCACTAGGAGGCTTGTGGTGCAGAAGCAGCTCACATAGGCAGGACTGCTCTGCTGCTGATGCCCTGAATACCAGCCTTGAACATGAGACCAAGTGAGCTGGCAGTGCTCTTTTGGCAGTACCACTGTACCTGCACAAGGAGCTTTTGCCAACAGCTGTGTCAGAACTTGCTGAATTGATTTTCATCTAGACAGTGGAGTTATCTCAATTTTCAATATTGAGATAGAAGAAAGAGTACACTGTGATCTGCTGTGGAGGTATTAGATTTCAGAAGAGATGTGCTCTAATCTCAGTTATTACTCCTCCTGATAATTAGCGCTGTTCTGATAAAATGAAGACAATATTTAAATAACAGTACCTGTGTTTTGAATCTTACAATAGTTATAATTTGCAATAATGAATCTTACAGTAGTTATAATTGGTAGTAACTGTTCTAAAAACACATCCAAGTGCAATAGCTCTCAAGTTACTGCTCTCAACAAGGAGATGCTCTTTCGGGAGGTATTTCCAATGCATCAGTAGTGCCCATTTGTTTAACTTCTGGCTTTGGTTAAACACAACACATACTAGTGCTCTTTACTACTAACTACTCAACTTCCAAATCAAGAGTGCATTTCAAAATGTATCCCAAAACCATAAAATCCCCAAACAAATCTTCCCGTCTCATTCCTTCAGTCAACATCCGGCACTGAGAAATAAAGCAGTTAAAATGTACATCTTCTATATGAAACTAGTGGAACAAGACAGATTTGTGTGAAGCATTAATGTAAAGGCCAGATATAACTAAGTGTACACAATATCCTTAGCTCATTAAACGGTAACACCAAAAAAATCACATTCTTTCTGTCAGCTTACTTAATCTAAATTCTAGGTATGGATTCAGGAATGCAAGTATAGCAAAGTATTTGAATAGCTGTTAGCTAAATATTTAGATAGCTTTTGAACAAACTGAATATAAGGACATGCTACAAATGAAATGTCTGTGCATGAATACAGACATAGACACAAATATACAAGAAGATGTGTTCAGCACCTTGCAAAATGGAAAGAGATTTAAAATACATTCCTACACTTCAGTTTCTATTGAGGCCTAAAGAAATCACATATGCATGGATCTCTGAGTTAAAAAAGTAAAATGTAGTAAAATTAATTAACCTCCCTCCCCCAATTAAAAAATATTGTATATTCAGCATTCTGATGGAATACAGCAGCAAAGCTCAAGCTCAGAGTCTGTCTTGCAACCTGTGGCTGAGGTGAAGTATAAGAGTAATAACAAATGTGGTTAATTAGACCAGAAATTATGAATGAAGGTTACCTCTCCAGCCTGTCCATGAATTCAAAGAGGGAGGAAGTGGTTTTGGACTCTTCTGTTTTTCTTAGCCAATTTTTTTGGAAATGAAAAATCCCACAGCTTAGAACATGATAGTTGCAGTGGAGAAGAACTTGCAAGGTGGAAACATAGAATGGCACAAAAAAAGTTTGGAAAAGATTAGCTGTTTTTCCCCAATATATTAGCATTTGCCTTCTTGCAGCCATAATGATCAAAGGATATAAGTAAAAAAATGGTTTGTAAGGAAACCTAATATATTTGTTAAGAAAACTGATGTAGTTGGAAAAAAAAAAAAGAGATGGTTTTGGGCCACCTAAATGTTCTTTTAAAAGCTGAAATGGAAGTAACAATCTTTGAATAAAAAGAAGACTGTGAACAACTGTTTTCAGTTTAACCTAATTTTGATATAAAATCTTACTTCACAGTTTAGTAAGCTTTATGTGTTTTATCAGTGTTTTCAGAGTCAGAGGTTTTAAACCAGTAGGGACTGCATCCTCTAACTCAAAATAGAAGCTACACTTACCTGAAAACAGGTAAGTTCCAAGGGGTAAAGGGTAAAAGCTCCTGGAGACAGTATAGTTGCAGAATTAGGTCCAAATCTTTTTAATACATATGGAGTTAGATAGCATTTCATATGAGAACAGACTCATTACAGACAGTCTTTATGTATGCAGGGGCAAAATGGTTTGATCTCTGCCAGGTAGTGCTGAACAGCCAAAACAACAATGTAATACATAGTTAGGCAGCTATTACTCACTTCTTACATTTCTGGTCCTATCATGGCTTATCTTGGAGTTTGCCAGTTTTCCTGTATTCCATCTCCAGAGGCTCGACCCTGGCAGACAGCTAAGTTCAAAAAGCAACTAGCAGCTGCCAGCAGGAGCTGAACTTACTTGGCAAGGTGTCCCATACTCCTCATACATCCCTGGGGCTGCGCCTCTGGGGATGGAACTTTACATTTATACATAAACCATGTGCACACACAGAAAGCTGCACACAGCTCTTACCGGGAGGGATGCTCTCCTTTCACTACAGAGTCGTGGCTGACGTTTCTTGTGGCCTCTGCCTTCTTTCTCCTCATCGATCAAGTTGTGGCCCCAGAAGCTGCTCATCCATTTTGCAAAGAAAATATCATCATCCTCATCATATTCCATGTACAGATGCTCCAAGCTTGGGGAATCTCCCAACCAGGCAGGGCAAAGAAAGGTCAAATTCCACCACCAGGCCAGTAGCTTTACACTGTTCTGCCAACAAGAGGAAGCAGAGCCAGAGCTTTAACCACCCTTTCTGCACTCCCTCCCCAAAACCTGTCCCACTGCAGCCCTGGGTGCCGTCTAAAAAAAAGTCAGCCCTTTCTCATCTCTTTTCAGCAATGTTTCCTTTAACCTTTCCGTTGCAGGGCTGTCCAATATGACACTGCCGCAGGGGGCGGGTGGCAGGGCTGTGGCTGCTCCCTGTGTGTTGCTGCTGAGTGCCCCAGCTGTCAATACCAATGCAGAATTGCCCACAGTTACATGCCTGTGGGGGGCAGGCCCAAAGTAGGCTTGTGATTTTTGAGAAGCAGAATTGACATATTGATGTTGGTCAGAAGCTGGCACTGCTGCTTGTAGAGACCTAGATGGCTCTGTGGGAGGGAGCAAAAATGGCTCATTCTTCCCCTGTTGCTCTCTTTCCTGACTTCTGTTGCCTCTGCTCTTCCTTCAGTACTTTGGAAACATGATCTGTCTAGGTAGAAGCCTCCCCGAAGCAACTGCTAGTTAGTTTTTGGGTTATGACAGACAGCACAAGCTTGCAACTGCTGCTTTTCACCTGAGTAATTTCATCTGCCACATCAGGTTATGGGAAGCCTTGTCTCACTTGAATGCACTCAGGGTAAAAATGTGCTGGTTCCTTCTCACCAGCCCTGGGTGTAAGCCTTACAGGCCCTGCCTATACCACAGAACAGAACAGGGCCAGGGAATGACTTCTGGTCCTCAGACCAAGTGTCTAAACTGACCACATGTACCCTATGTGGTGCTTGTGCTGAGGGTCTCCTCAAGGCTCTATGTACTGCACTGTGGCTGTAATACTTTTTTGTAATTTCTGTGTCTCCTTTATTTCAAAATCTCTGATATAACACAAAAAATGTTGTGGCCCACAAAACTGTTGTTTGGATGGTATGAAACTAGAAGATGTGTTACATGCTTTGGGACCTGGCAGGAGGACAAGGAGGGCTCTAAGGCTGTAGAGCCTGTTGGGATGGTGTTGGAAGACTGTATGGGAGGAAGGACTCAAATCTAACTTCTCACTGGAAGCAGTCCTTGGTGTGTGCTGGTGTTCTCCTGGTGCTCAGGCATTACTGTGGAGATGCTGGTTGGTCTTGGCCAGAAATATGCCAAAAAGCTTGCTGGTAATTTAGCATTACAGAGAATCAGTGGTCCAGCATTAAACCTTTTCCCCAACATATTTAGACCTACAGATGTAGCAACAAAACTCCAGTTTCATCCATGGGGGGTGTAGGTGTGAGGTTTAAGTACCATGTAAGACTGTTCATTCTGAACTATGAGGGTGAAGGGTCATTGATGTCAATGTGCTCAATTTTACCTTGTTCAGGGCAGGCAAGAGTGTGATTAACAGAGGGACCTGAGTACATGGCTGTGCAGATGGCATCACCTCAGATGTTCTGTGTGAGAGCTTGGAGACACAACCACGCCTGCAGCTGCCTGCACAGGAGCAAGAGGAATACCTGCAAAACAGTACAGTAAAAAGACACCTGAAGCAATCAAAAGGACGTGTAGGATGATTTTTTAGGTGGGGAAGGACACTCCTGGCCATACACAAACAGCCTGAATTTGACTTACATCCTGGAGGCCACCCATCCGTACAGGCAAGCCCTACAGGAAGCATGATGTGGGTGGAATTGAGGCTGTCCCAGCAGGAAGCTATTGACCTGTTGGATACCTATTTTCTATTGTGTGGTTCAGGTTTCTTCTTTACTGATGTGCAAGACAGAACTGCAGGCTGATGTGTAGAATACAAAATGCTTCTGCCCTGCTGAGACAGGTGACGGGGAGAACTGGAAGAGGGGTTGTCCCACAGCTTTGTCAAAATATGCTTACATAAATAGCAGTAATCCATAAATTAAAGGACATTTCTCAAGTTGTTTACTACCAGGCATGCAGATATACTGACTCAGAGCACAGCAAGGCAAATTTTAGTTGGGATCCTGAGGTGTTTGCTTTGCAATGTTATTGTTGTTTTTATTTGCAGCCCTTTTTTCTTCTGTGCAATATGTGTCTTCTCACATTTCCTTCCCACCTACAATGAAATTTCCACGCATGAGATGACTGGAGCTATCTGATTGTAAAAACATATCAAAGATGACTCCTCTTCATCTTCAGCTTAGTGCTTCAGGGAAATAAGTGGAGACAGAAACATAAGCTTCCTCTGCCTACAGGTAAGGATTTTAACTAGGCATAGACACACACACAAATGAAATTCCAGTATTGCATATTAAATAATTTTTATGACAGCTTCAATTAATAACTGGGAAGAAAACAGAAAGATTTCATTCATAACAAGGATTGCTCCAAAACTCTTCAGTACAAAGTCCTAGAAAGTTTGAATCAGCCATGTTAGCTGCAACTTTACAGAATTACAGAATCACAGAGTGGGCAGGTTGGAAAGGCCCACAATGGGTCATCTGGTCCAATCCCCCTGCTCAAGCAGGGTCATGCCAGAGCACAGGGCACAGGATTGTGTCCAGACAGGTCTGGAATACCACCAGTGGAGGAGACACCACAGCCTCTCTGGGCAACCTGTCCCAGTGCACGGTCACCTGCACAGGAAAGAAATTCTTCCTCGTATTCAGGTGGAACTTCCGTGCATCCGTTTCTGCCCATTGCCTCTGGTCCCATTGCTTGGTACCATTGAGAAGAGCCTGGATCCATCCTCTTGGAGCCCCCTCTTTAGGTACCTGTAGACAATGATGAGGGTCCCTCTCAGCCGTCTCTTCTCAAGGCTGAACAGACCCAGCTCCCTCAGCCTTTCCTCTTAAGAGAGATGCTCCAGCCTCTTAATCACCCTCGTTGCCTTCTGCGGGACCCGCTCCAGGAGCTCCACGTCTCTCTGGTACTGAGGAGCCCAG
>VZTR01018855.1:134179-189014 GCA_013400775.1 Chaetops frenatus
CGCAGCGCAGGGGGCCGGGGCCAGGGTCCCGCCGCCGGCCGGGCCGCCCGGAGCAGCGTGAGGATGCCCGGGCTGCGATCTGCGGGCGGCGGGGCCTGGCAGGCCGCTGGCCCGGCCCGGAAAGCGGCTGTCAGGGTGCCGGTCCCGGCCGAGGAGCAGGCGTGTGGTGGGATGGAGCTCGGGTGACATCCTGGTCGTGCTTTGCGTGACACGCCCGGCAGGNAGACTGGGCAGGTTGGAAGGGCCCACAGTGGGTCGACCTCCAGGGTCGAGCAGGGTCATCCCAGGGCTCATTGCACAGAACTGTGTTCAGACAGTCTGGAATATCCCCAATGAGGGAGACTGCGCACCCTCTCTGAGCAACCTGTTCCAGTGCTTGGTGACTGCATAGGAAAGAAGTTCTTCCTCATTCAGGTGGAACTTCTGTGCGTCAGTTTCTGCCCGCTGCCTCTGGTCCCACTGCTTGGCACCACCGAGCAGAGCCTGGACCCATCCTCCTGACACATTTCCTCCAGATACTGATAGATATTGATGAGGGCTCCCTCTCGGCCATCTCTTCTCAAGGCTGACCAGACCATTCTCCTTTTGGTTTTGCCCCTAAGAGAGGTGCTCCCGTCCCTTAATAACGTTTCTCACCCTTGGCTGGACGTGCTCCCGGAGCTCCCTGTCTCTCAGTGGTCAGCCTGTGTGACCCATAGTGCTCTCAGCCGGGCATTCACAGTCGCCGTTCTGCCCTCACCACACAACGATCAGGAGTAGTTTGTTCCAAGAACAGGCATTGCCAAATGCATCTTCTCAAGTGGCTGAGTGTGAATTTGTGCTTCTGAAGTGGGGAACGTACCTCTCTGCCTCTGAGGTCTAGAGTGGCTCTGAGTAAGTTTCATCCAGGAATAGTGTTTTGAAAAGGAAATCTGTGATCTGTTGTGTGTGAGATGCTGGATGTAGCAGAGTGGAAAGAAAATCAAGATCGTTTTAAAATGGAATATGATTCATGAAAGTATAGAAGCCACACAGTTTATGCAGCAGAGACTTTTCAGTATAATTTGCCTCACTAGACCTGCTCTCAAAACATACATTTATCCCGTTGTAAATTAAAGTTCTGAGGGCTTTCAGATAAAATGGCAAAAACTCACGGACAGCGTGAAAGATCGGAGTCCAGATCAGATCCACTGTTCTCTTTTATATGTGTATATGGAAAAATTGCTTCTGAGATGCATATTCTGCACATCTGCAGTCACCGATGTCCCTTGCCAGTCACGCTGCATTACTGAGATGAGGTTGCAGTTGACAAGCATGTTTAAAGTGATGGATTTGACAAACTGATTGGCTTTGGTAAGAATACCCCGTACTGCATTTTCTTCTCCCATTCTTGTGTATCACCCAAAATGCTTTGAACTGTCAGACAGTTTGAACTTCCCATCTGAAGTGATCAGGAGAGAAAAAAAATCACTTCCCAGAGACTGGAAAAAGTCAGTCTTAGCCTTGATGGTTTGAGTGATGAGGATTGACTCGCTTGGGCGGGCAGTGGCAGGCACGCATGGGAGTGGTGAGGAAGGTGGCAACTTCCTCAGCTGGTGAATCATAGGTACCCTCAGGCATTCCTGGAAGCACAGTAAGCTGTAAAACCTATGCTGGACCTTGAGGCAGTTACTTGAATGCAGTGATTTGTTCCTTCCTGCGCACCAAGCAGTACTGAACAAGTTGTGTACAGAGGGCACATTCAGACTGTTTGCTGTGGTAGCTTTGGCTTGTGCTGCAAGCAGCATCTGGCATATTTATGGGAGTGTGCTTGCTGTGTGTGAGCTCTGGTTTGCAGGCTGCTTGTGACCTTTGTCTTGCTGCAGTGACTTCCCTGTTAGTGCATTCACTCTGGGTTTTTTGATTGTGTTTCTGAATTCCAGTAGTATCCAAAGGTTTGTAGTCATTCTGCAGTTGTAGGAAGGAAGCACTTAAAATATTTAAAACTTACATAGCATTTGATTTAAAATATTGTGTGTTGCTCCACAAATTAAATTACCAGAAGGCTCTGTGCATATAAAAATAAGTTGAGTGGTATGACCTGATCCAAAGTTTCTTGAAGAGTGTCATCGCTTACACTGTAAAGAAATAGGAGATATTGCTTAGGAAATCGGCAGAAGTTATCAGATTTGACTGATTACATGAGATAATTGTCTAGCTGGTCAAAATATGGCTGCAGCAGGAAGGTAAATGTGGCTGCAAGTTCCCTTGACTGCTTTATGTGTGTGTGTAGGATTGTTTTCCTGTTACTCATATCCGAAGCAATGATGCCATGTAGATTCCATGTTTCCTCTCATATTTTATTAGTTATGGATATTATTGATGAGACCCATGATTGAAAATACAACCAGTGCAGATGCTTCACTTGTAAAACTGCCTGCATGGTATAAATCTGCCTTTCTAACATAATGGGGTATTTTTTGACATGGATTTCACATACAAGTCTGCATAGTGAATAAGAGCCAGTAATTCATTTCATAGTTGAAATACAAGAGGAATATCTTTTGGAAAACACAAAGGTCAATAATAAATTCTCTACCAATAGCTGTGTCAGGTAACTGTTCATAAACGTAACAGGACTCATACTTTTTTGGGTTTTTCATCAAATCAGTCCCTGTATCCACTTGATGCTCTGGTCACTGCTTCTGAAGGCACAACTGTGAATATTTTTCTTTGTTCTTTAAAAATATTTAAGGTCTAATATCTTCCCTGTTCTTTATTTAGACTTGTTGCTATTCTGCATGCAGTTCAAGCTTTTCTTTTACCTGCTGCACAGGCCTCAGATTTTTTTCCCAGGCCGTGTTTGCACCAGAGGATTCTCCTGGCATAGATACACTGGCCATATGTGTGATCTGTGACTGACATTGTGTTGGCAGAAGCCCTTAGCACAGGTGCTATATCGGGAAAAGCTGAACTACTTTTGAGATTCGTTTTCATGTAAGCACAGTTCCTCGACAGTAGAGTAAATGGTATTATTGGACCAGTTAAGTGATGATGATAAAACTGCATCTATGGATGACCCGTAAAAGTCGTGAAGCCAAATTGCATCTGTTAATAACAGTTGTTGTTGTTGTTTCTTATAATTTAGGTGGAATGTGTTTTAGTCACTCAGTAGTAGTTGCTTTTTACATCCTCTCCTGGTTTGTAGGGAGTATTGCATAACTAAACCATGGAGGGCTTTGCATATATTGCTTTAGTTGGTGCCCAATTGATTCAATTTTTTTTACCTATTCAATGATAAATTCTTAGCAGGTTTTGTACCCTCCTTGTCTTACAGGAGCGAGCACTGGTTAGTCAGTGAGGTAATGTGTTGGTTGCTTCAGTATTTTTTTCCCTGAAGCTGGAATAAATTTCTTTTGCAGCTCTGTGATAGCCCAAATCTCACCCTTTAACTCTTTCAGCAAGTTCACAGGGTGCCCCTGTGTTTGGTGTGAGAGGAGGTCAGCTGGGTGGCCTTGTGTATGGCAGACAAAGCCATTGGGGTCCACAGCAGTGTCTCTGCACACTTCCCTGTGAGCTGGGTACAGCCCTTGAGTGCAGTGGTGGGTGAACGTGACCAACTCCTCGGCCTTTGTGGTGGCACATATCGGGATCAGCAGCCAGCTAGCATGGCTTCTTTCCAGTGTCTGTTTTAGTAGCAACTGCTGAATGCTGCCTCTCTCACTGCCATGACATTAGATCAGGATATGAACAAATTGAACCCCTTAGTCAAGTAGATGGGGTCTAGATACACTCACGTTGCTACTTATTCTGAACTGTTCCAAGCAAAGTAACTAAAAAGTCATTTCTGTGCACCTGTTGCTTAATAAATCTACTGTAAGTCTTCTGTTTCATGCTAGCTGTAGTAGACAGGTGTAGAAAACTTCTAAATGTGTGTACAATAGCAGTAGAACAATTACTAGACTCTTGGTAGCTCATGTGCAGCTCAGTTATTCATGGAAGGGGTGGAAGGCAAATTCATTCAACAGGAAGGTGGCTAAGTGAGAACATTGTGAAATTGTCCTGTAAACTTAATTTCATTATTTCTGAGTATAATACATCCTTGCTTGTGCTTTAAATTTACTTCTAAAGGTCATGTAAACATACTTTTTCTCATAGTGTTTTTAGTGCTAAGGAGACTTTAAAAACTATTTATATTCAGTTAATGCCTTTATTTGAAAAATTACTTGAGATGAACCTTAGTCAAAAAAAAAAAAAAACCCAAAAAAAACAACTAGTGGAAAGAGAGGTATTCAGAAAAGAACAGGATTTGTTTTCTGGTACCTCATCTCGTTAAGAGGGTTCTCTCACTTGGAAAGGATGAAAAAGTGACCAAGGCCTTATTTTTTTGCAAGTTGAATTAAGATGGCTGAAACAGTAGTCACCCTCCATGTCATCTGTCAGACAAGGGCTCATGCAAATCCTTTTCAACCAAAAGAAAACGCTGAAACTCTCTGCTCGTGCTTCTGTTGTGAGTCACTGTCATCATTGGCTAGCAGGAAATTTGTTGTTCTGCTTTGAATAACAGTCTCCCTCAAATAGATAAAGTTCTGAACTATTAGTTTAACAATATTGCCATTGCTGGGAGTTACTAAGCATTATTATTCTTGCAGCTAGCAGTCTATTGCTATTAAGTTGCTGTTTGCATGCAGTTTCTAAACATTTTGGGAGTAGAGCACATTTGCTGAGGCTAAAGTAGAAGTTAAGAAAATTTTGTCAGTGTTGTCTACTCTTTAGACAGCAATCTGTTTGTTCAGGTACCTGGATAACTGATAACTCCATTTCACAAGTGTCATTTGGCTTAAGCTCTGTTCTAAGACTTGTTAATGAACAGTTGCTGAAAGCAATTCTAAGTACTGAGATGTTATTTTTTGTGTAGCTGCAAATAACTTCTGAGTAATTTGTTTTGTTGAGGTGTTATGAATTTAAATTCATTTTACTGAGCTGGTTTGGTTGTTGCACAGATTCTTTGACCAGAAGATGACAAACTGAAGAGTTTTTCTTGCTCTGTACAGACTTTCACCTTGGGGATAAAAAATGTCCAGTGTGCCACATAGGATGGCAATGTGTCAGGTGAGGAGAAGCAGTGAAATTGGAAAATAATGTCTAGAATTATTACTTCAGCAAGAAAATGGAAGAGGTGAAGTTTTTTGATTACTTGTGCATGAGGTACATGAAGTTTGTTTGCATAATCGGTTTCTTAAGTACACATCTTGTGTATGTCCAGTGTAGCAATTGAGAAGGAATTTTAAAAAATATGCTTAAAAATTTTGTAATGGTTAAATTTAAGGCTTGACAAACCTTCAAATACTGACCTTATGTGAAGAATTAATTTTCATATTCTTATTTGTGCTATCAAAAAAGGTATTGCAGCATATAATGAGACATGAGTTCTTTAATATCTTCCTTTTTTTAATTAAACATCTACCAAAAAACCTCCAACCAACAACAGCAAAAAACCCACCAAAACCACCAAAACCATACATTGGATTTGGCAGTGTTTTGGGTGCATACTGAGGGCTGCAGCAGAGTAGTTTGAGTAAGGGTGCAGAGATAAAACATCTCAGAGCACACAGTCTAGTTTAAGGCAGCATAAACAAACAAACAAGTTGATTTCTTCCTTGCCTTGGGCATTACCGCTGACTTTATTGCATGAGAGCATGTTGTGCTCTAAATTCTGACTCCTTACCCCCACATTTCTTGCCTCGTGCAATGGGTGCAGCAGGGGGTAACCAAGGAGTCAGGAAATGTTCCGTGATTCATTTTTGTATGATTGGTTGTGTGCTCTTCGACCCTGCAACTGTTACTGAAAGTTTACTCGCATAACAGAGTTACTGATTTTAATAACTTTGCCATCATTTCAGTAGTTAGTCTCTGAAGTTTTTGATCACTTTTGTGTGCACTTTGTAGGCTTGATGCTTCCCAAAAACCAGCAGAGCACCAGTGATGGCCCCAGACCTACATGTTTTGTTTCCAGTTACATTTCTCACACCTGACACCGGGGCAGCCGTGGCACTTGGGTGTTATCCAGCAGCCCTCATCCATAGCTTGTGTCTTTACTCAAGGACTGGGGCAGGGCTCTCAGAGTGCCTAAGAAGGAGCACACGGACTGCTCAGCCTGGGGCATGTAGCAGGATAGGAGATCCCTGGGATGAAGCAATTGGATCATAAAGTAGTAACCTAGTTGCAGTTAGGCTTAATCTCTGCAGTCTTAAACATTTTTCACACTGGGAAATATATGAATGTTAGAACATGACCCATATCATGTGTTTTTCTTTTTTGACCCAAGTTAATAGGAACAGCACTGAATTTTGTAAGATTATTACATAAAGGCGTTTTTATGTGGTTTGCTCTAGAAGTGCACAAGGAAAAATTCAAGCTGACTTGCATGCATTAAAGTTTGCAGCATATGCATAACCCTTCTTTTTGTTAAAAGAAAAGCATTGTTGTATTTGGAGGTAAATTTAGGACCTACTTGAAATAAATTTAACCTTTTGAGACTTTGGTTAGGTTTTAAAGAAACAACTTACCAGATACACAGTTACCTGTCTCTCAGTAAAAATATTTGCACTCTAATTCTGGCTTATATATCCATAGAGTATCCACATATATCCACAGTGTATGGGGTGAAGTTAATAATCTTTTATCAAATTTAAAGCATTACAGTGGAAAAATCTGAAAGCCTTGCAGATTGCCTTGTTCTGTGAACAATAAAGATGGTACAGATTGATTTCCTGTGAGCCCAAAGATTAATGACTTGTGAGAGAAGAGCTTTTCTGGCAGTAGGGATATTTAAGAAATTCTCTCCCTTATATGGTTTCACTTGTAAGTGTCCCCTCAGGAGAATGCCTCTAAGATACTTTTGTTCTATCTGGATGCCTGCTCTTATGTAGGAACTGAGGCTAGTGCCCATTGTCTGATTCTGTCCTGCCAGGATAGGGATCCAGGCCTTAAATAACAGGTTGTAGAGCAAGTCCTGGCTTCCCCTCAGGTTCTCAGTTTTAAAGTAAATTACTTAGATACAAAAAATGATCAGGTTGGAATGAAATGAGCAGACATAAAGGGGAATGGGCAAATGAAATGCAGAGTTGCTTTCAAATTTGTGTTACAGCTGTCTGATTGTAGTTTGGCCCTGGCAGTGCATGAGTGGGGAGAGGAGGCAGAAGTATGGTCAAAGAGCAGCAGGGACAATTCCTATCAAATCCTAGATCATCTGAAGTGCAGGTGAGATGTAGTGAATCCTGCAGTAATTGTTCAAGGCACTCCTGCCCCCAGTCTGTAGCCTTTCCCTCCTCAGAAAGGTTGGTAGAATGGCTTGTGTGCTCATACATCTATTCATTTTGTTCTGGCAGAGCTGCCACAAAATGTCTATGAAGCAAGGCTGTGGCAGAGGAGCAGAAATCCAGAAGATCAGTGTTAGAATCTTTTGCACCTTTTTATTTCTTGAATGAGGGTCACATCCCATTCTTTGATAGAGCTTTTTTACATCTGATCTTTTACAAACCACAAGATTCAGTAACTGATTTGTAAATCTAGGAGTTGCAGGTAACAGTGTTAGTTTCTGCAGCAATACAGATCACCAACATGTGGTGCAGAACATAAAGATGCATTTAGCAGGATCTCAGGCCAGTCAGCAAAGTTTCCCATCCCCTGCTAAGATGGTGATGGTCCAAAACTTACCATTGTGTGAAGCAGAGTGTGTGAAGCTGTAGAGGAGTCAGCTATAAAGTTGATTTGTCTAGTGCATGAAAGGCAAACCAGCTTTATTTTCCTTACAGTTGTTATTTGTCTTGCTCAGTAGGTCTTTCCACAAGATGTTTTCCATATTTAATTCATAATCTGATGAATTGCTTCTGGTCTTACAGGCTGTATGTATTTCAGAAGGAAACTCTTCTGTTTTAATTGCTTTGAGGGCTTTGTTGTCTTTGCACATTTAGCCTTTGGAGAAACAACTTACCTCATTTGTTCTTCTGATCACCAGCCATGTAAGAGATTATAATCTGTTTAGCTTTCCAAACAGAAGTCACTGCATTATTTATAACCATTTGTAGTGAGTCTTGTGAAAAGGTTGTCTCCTATATGATACACCTGCAAAAGAAAATTCTTGTGTTTCCAGGAAATGAAATCAGTGAGATTTTTCAGAAGTCTGGTTTGCAACTCAGGTCCATCTTTGGTATATCTTTGAAGATGAGCCCTAAAGTGCATAGCTGGTGTGCTGTGATGCCTTTTTAATTTGAACTGACCTATCACTTTCTTTTTCAGAGCCCTCTTGGTAGAGCCCAAGCAGCCAAGAACAAAGGAAACAAATACTTTAAAGCAGGAAAATATGAACTAGCTATTCAGTGTTATACTGAGGCTATCAGCCTGTGCCCTCCTGAGAAAAACCTTGATCTTTCTACCTTCTATCAAAACAGAGCTGCTGCCTATGAACAACTGGTAAGAAATTAAAGATAATTATGTGGTTTTTATAAAAAGTAACATTATCAATTTTGTATTATGTCATTTTCATCCACTGAAAGGTGCAACGTGGTAACATCTGCTGCCTTCACAACAAGATGCTGTTGCTGCTTTTTTCAGCTCATCATACTTTTCTACATATAAATAAAATTATTTTTTGTTAACTTTTCTCAGTCTATCTTATGTAATTCTTACGCATCCTATTCTTCTAAGACAAAGTTTTAATTTCATATTCTCTGGAACAATTTTCTTGTATATAAGTTAATTTTACTTCTCTCTGCTTGAGTGTTTAACTGTGAAAGAAAGGTAAAAGGCCAAATACTTTGGAAGTATGCTACTTCAAAATTTAAACAAAAAAATCACTGAAATTCTAGTAAAGGCCAAGACCTAAATTTTGCACGTGGGGAAGTAACGCTTACTCGACAGTTGAGTATACTTGGTGTTATTTTACAACTCAGCCTGTGTTGCTTATTATGGTATAATGGATTTGCTTATGAGGTCGAGTTGGTGAGCTGTATAAAGAAGTGGAAAAGTTGGCTTTGTACAGTCCAAAGTACCAAGTGTGAGACTGTGTTTACATAAATCTGGTGTTAGAGGAGAGACAAAACCGTTCTTGTCTAACACAAATTCATGCCGTAATGAATCCCAAATGTATGTGGTTCCTCTATTAGAAAAGCCTTCTTTGATAAACTGAAATAACTTAAAAAAAAAAAAAGCTTCAGTACTTTGGTAAACTTGATTGCTTTCTTTATATTTCTATCTTTTTTCTTCTAGTTGTGTACACCAGTTTTTCAGTCCCAATGTTACCTCCTGCAAGCAACTTTGCATCAACCCATTATGTTCTCCCATGGGATTTGTACACTGTCTGGTGTAGTAATTCCATTTCTGTTCTGTTCTGTGGCTTTTCTGGTGCAGGTGGTTTGCAGTGGTGCCCGGGCAGTTTCTCCCTGAGGCACTTGCAGAAGCAGAGGCGAGCAGGGAGAAGCGCAGCCCCGGGAGCCACAGCCACCGCGGGGTGCGCGTGAGCCCGGAGCTGGCTGTGGGGAGCTGAGTGGGGCCTCTCTCACTGTGCTGTTCTTCTGCCCACAGCAAAAATGGACAGAAGTGGCACAAGATTGCACAAAGGCTGTTGAGCTTAACCCTAAATATGTCAAAGCTCTCTTCAGACGTGCGAAGGCCCATGAGAAGCTAGACAATAAGAAGGAATGTTTAGAAGGTGAGTGGCTCATAGTGTGTATACTTAAAAGTGGAATTAGCTCTGCTGCTTTGGAGAGCTTTGGAGATGGCAACTTCTGGAATTGTTTTGTTTGTACTTCTGTAGCTACAGCGATACAGAATTATTTATTTAAAACCATTCATAGCTTCCGCAAATACATATTCTTCTCTTGTCAGAACAAACCTTTCCACATTTCTCAAGCTCTCATCTGCTCACATCTGAAATAACTGCTGAGAAATTGATGTTACTGTAGCAACTCAAGGTATTCTTTTTCCAGGAAACTCCTTCACTTTAAAATAGAATTCATCTAACATGATGAGTTGGATTACCAGGACAACAGTCATTCTGTTTCCATGTAGTAAACAGACTTTCTTCTTCTCTGTTTTGGAGAAATTGCACTACTACAGAAATGAGAGTGTTTTTGCAGGTAGAGATACATGGTCAGAAATAAAAGTATTGCAGTGATTTAAGTCCATTGAACAGATATTATAGGGAAAACAGTCTCAGTAACATTTTGTTCTGGTCCATAGCTTATGAAACCAGAACAGATTAAATTTTTTTTCTTTTTAATATTAATACTTTGTATTTGACAGAAATTCCTGTTTCAAATCCTTCCAAGTGCTATTCCTAAACACAGTACATTTTGAACTGTCAGGAAGATGTCACTCAGAAGCCATGGAAATTAAAAACTACAGGTCAGATATGTTGTCTCAGGGCACTTTTGAGCTACAGTACACTGCTTGAAATTAACCGTATAAATTTCATCAATTGAAATAATTCCTGCTGATGCTAAGTTAAAAGACAAATGAAATTTTCAACTGTGCTCATTATCAAAGAAGGACAGAAAATAAGGCAGTGCTTTGGCTGGCCAATCTAACTGTTAAATTAGTTTCATTATATGTAATGGCTAAGAATTAGGTCTGCCAAATTAGAAGGTAAATTAGATGTGGAAATTTTATCTATCTATCTGTTTTTCTGCTGGCAGAATGCCTTTATGCCCTTTAAGACCATAGTGACTAGAAAAGGACAACTTTGTTCATTTCGTGCACTCCTTTGCAACCACTGTGTATCAGCTGCACTTCCAGAGTGCTGTAATGAAATCTAAGCCTTATGTAGGTGCCAGCTGATAAAAGCCCCAAGAAAGATCAAGTGTCCCTGTGACATAGGACAGTTTTAAATATAACTTCTTTTTAGTGTTAATACCAGTAATGTTAGTGACAGTTATTTTCAGCCTTAATTTGTATTTGATTTTTTGCTTGCAGTTTTTTCAGATCTGAAGCGTTCTTGCCTTTTTTGTGAACTACACTGGTTTTCTGTAACTCTGCTTTTACCTGCCAACCACATATGGCTAGTAAAATCCCAGGAAGCAGGGTATGCCCATGTAGCACAGGAAAGCAAAACCAAACAAACCTCAAAACCCCAGCCACTACCAGCAGAAAACTCGCCCAGTTATCCCTGGCAGAATCATTTGGGAAGATGTTGCTGCTGCAGCCAAGGCTGGAGTGCAGCAGTCTTTGGGCAGAGCGTGTCTGCTGGAGTTGTATAACGTGTTCTTTCTGAGGGTACCATATTTTCCCAGAGGCTCTGATGTGCTTCCTGACCATGCCAGAGTTACAGGAAGTTTCTGTATAAATGATAGCTTAATAGTCCATCTAGCAGTGTAGAAGTAGAGAAATATACTGAAGCTTCAAGGCAAGACATTTACTTTCCAAGAATATTGAGATGATACAGTGCTTGAATTTCAAGTCCAGGCTCTGTTCATTTTCACTTATGTCTAAATGAAAACAGGAAAAACCCGCGGTAGCATTGCATTAAGTGGAGGATCCAGAGAAACAGCGTGTGGTAAGAGTGCACCTCACACTGGGAAGCTTCACTTGGGCAGCAGTGGGTTAACATTTGCAGAGGTTTCTCTGTGTGAATGAAAGCCATGTGACAGGGGCTGACACTTTAAATAGGGCAGCAAGGTATTTCTCCTTGCTCCCTTCCAAAGTCACGGAGCTAAGCAGAAAAATTTGAGATAGAATACAGGAAGATTTCTTAAACTGAGGAGTAAGTGAGATGTGATGGAACTGAATGTTAATTTTAGGAGTAGAAAATAAAGACCAGTCCCAGAACAGAAGCTGTGTTAGCACTTTCAATGCAAGCATCATATGAACATAATTGGTCCTCAAAGTTTCAAAATGGTTAAAGCCCCTGATGGAGGTGTACATTTTCACTGTTGATTTAAGTGTGTTTGTCTTTAGATAAAAACATGAACAGAAAAATAAATATAATTTCTTTTTCTTCACTGTCATGAAGTTCTTTTATCCTAGGAAGATAATTTTGGATACAAATTTCTGTCTTGAAAACCCAGTAAATACAGCAAACTGGAAACAGAGGCTTTTGCCTGAGAACAGGATGTGTATTAGTTTGGCAATGCCTCATTGTACTCACTGGCACACTTTAGTGTACTCCAGTGACTATCAGAATTCCTTTAATCTCACTTTTATATGTTGTTTCCTAGATGTCACTGCAGTCTGCATTTTAGAAGCCTTCCAAAACCAGCAAAGTATGTTATTAGCTGATAAAGTTCTTAAACTCCTTGGAAAAGAAAAGGCCAAAGAGAAGTACAAGGTAGGACGTGTGATATTGCTGACTAATTGTTATTTCACCTGACCAGTTGTTGAAAAGTTGGTTGTTGGCATTCTGTCAGTTGTTGTAAGCAAGTCACTGTCTTCGTCTGCTGAAGTGTAAGAAGTGACACAAACTAGTTTCTACAAAGCTGCCATTGTACCAGTGTTATTTTCCTTTGGGGCCTCTCCAAAGCTTTTGGAACCTCAACAGGGGAGAGAGATTTACTTCTAGCAGTTGTTTCCCTTTAATAATGAAATTTGTTATGACATTCAGGAGACAGCCTAAGTTGGTGTGCTGCCCTACACAGGGCTTTTCTGAACTTGCAACTTTATGGAAACCGGGTGTGTTGGAACAGACGTCTATGCAGGAATGTTTGGAAGCTGCAGAAGAGAGAACTGTGGAAGCATAGGGGTAGCCAGGAGCAGTCATTTTAAGTGGCTGTAGGTTTACGAAAAGGTTGGGACAGGTATTAACATGTTCTTGCTTGTTATTAAAGCATACTTGCTTGTGTTGTGATGGTGCTTGAAGTATTGAAATCTCATGTTGGTTTTGAGATGCTGAATTTCTTTCCTACAGAAATAAATGTAAATGTGTGGTGTTGAGGTAACAACAAATGGTGTTATGAGTGTGGTGGACATAGCATCACAAGATAGATGTGCTTCAGAAGAGTGCATTCAGTGTTTCCTTGCAGGAGAGTTTGAATTGTAATTCTTGTGTGCAGTTTATCTTGAGCAAGAATTATTTTTTGGCTGTAGAAAAGATTCATTACCTGAGAGGTGTTGCTTCTGGGACTTCAAGTAAAATGTGCAGTGTCTGGACCAAGTTCCTCACAGAACTAGGATATTGCCTCATTAGTCTCCATTGTAACAATGACAGCACCTTCTCTTGGACAAGTTAGAGAAAAGAGAACTGCCATTCAGAATCTGCTTGAATTTAGGCTTATGCTTAAATCACCAGCTTGCATTTTTCACCCAGTTTATGTGCACACCCAGTGCTTTAGTACATCTACCCAATGTCTTATTATCTCCTAAGAGTCCTTATTTCTAGCCACATATGTGGAAAGATACAATCTCCCTCCCCCTGAATATTATCACTTTGTTTTCACTGGTGATGGGTATTGCATTGTGATCTAAAGCGAAAAGAATCTCTAAACATCAAACTAGCAGATTCATAACACCAGGCTATCAGATGAAATAGTGAAAGTCATACATCGGTTCTTCCATCAGTTTTTTTTTTAATAATCATGTTTGCTATCCATTTCCATCTTTACCAGATGATCTTGCTACCTAATGACTTGGAATTACCTTTCTCTGTTTCAGAATCGGGAGCCTCTGATGCCCTCACCACAGTTCATTAAATCCTACTTCAGTTCTTTCACAGATGATATAATTTCCCAACCTTTGCTTAAGGGTGAGAAATCAGATGAAGATAAGGACAAGGAGGGAGAGGCTTCCGAAGTAAACGAAAAGTGAGTGTATGGTACAGCTGGAAATTCTGTGGTACTGGGATTAGGTTTTCAGTGATTTGGACATTCTGCTCAGTGTAACATGCTGCTGTTTGTGTAGTACTTGGCATGGAGAATCCTTTGAAATAATTGATATCAGTATTTTAAGTGAAACCTTAGTGAAAGTTGACTGGCTAGTTCCAAACTTGCATTAAACAGAGGAAGGACAATGAGATTGGGAAAATATGCTGAATATTTACTAGAGTATCACAGTAAATCTTAGGAGATGGGAGAACTGGAGAGGCCTGCATGATGCTTCTTGGGTAAGGAATATTTTATACTGAAGGAGCATTTCCAAGAAAGAGAGCAAGTTAGCCTTTGGACTGGCAGGGAGAAGATGACCTAGGAAAAGGGGATTTTTAAATGAAAATGCATTTACAGCAACTGAGGCTGAAAGGGTGTTTTATCATTCTGGAATGAAATTGCCCATAAATGAGAAGTTTGTTCTGGCATAGAAAAACTTGGGTTTGTGGTTTTGTTTTGTATTTTTTTTAAGTGGAGCCTGAGCACCACGTAAATGGTTCTTTAATTTACTATGCTACTTTCCAGATTATTTTTGGAAGATAGCAGTGCTGTCAGTTTGGAAACCATTGCAAACAGCACTATGATTTTTTTTTAAGAAAGGGAGAATGTCCAGATCTACAGGCAGATGCACAGAATCCAGGACACAGCTGAGAACAAGGCAGGGCTGTAATTTTTTGCTATTCAATTCTTTCTTCCACATACAAGCTGCACATTTCTAGGTTTAATATTTCACTTTCCTGTCCATAAATTCCACTCTCTTGTTTTAAAGCACAGATTATTGCTGTTCTTCATGTGAAAAAAAAACCTCAAGGGACAAATGAAGCTCACATTTGAAAGCTTTAAAACATTTTTCTTCTTTATTTCTGATGTAATTTAGCCAGCTTTTGTGCAAATTGTTTTCCATCTATGATGGCTCCATCCAGGAATGGATGTTCCAATGGAACTATGCTGGTGTTGTAGAAGTATAGTACAAGTTAGTATTTGTAATGATTTGATGAAACATCTGAATGGAAATTGCAGTGTTCAGTGAATGCATGTATAAATACAACTGTTCTTACATCATTTACAGCTCTGGCTATTTGAGAGCCAAACAATATATGGAAGAAGAGAACTATGACAAAATTATCAGTGAAAGCACAAAAGAAATTGAAGCAAAGGGAAAATACATGGCAGAAGCTTTGCTTCTGCGAGCTACTTTCTACTTACTTATTGGCAATGCAAGTGCTGCCAAACCAGACCTAGATCAGGTCATCAGCATGGAAGATGCAAATGTGAAGGTAAGAACCTGTCACAGCTGGATTGTAGTTGGGATTGAGAAGTTAGGTGATAAACTTGCAATATACTTCAATTGTTTGTCCAAATTTTCAGATGTATTAATGGGAGTATTCTGGTGTATTTACTGTTTTGTTCCTGAAAAGTTTTTTGTCAAGGGCTTCTTGATTTTTGAGACAGCTGTACTGAGTAGTACAAACTAAAGAATGAGGGAAATTGAATGAATTGGAGGCTTATCCACTCTGGATAAGTGAAAAACCTTAATTGCACTTGCATATTCAGCTGCTTCAAAAAATATCAATGTATTTGTAAACATAAGAATTGAGAAGAATTTTGGGGGAGCTTGGAAATCCACTGAGATGGAAGTGTAGGCTGACGTTTTTGAAATTAAATAAGGGAGTCGATTCATTTAAGTCAATAGGAAAGTTCTTCCTGCTTAGAATAATTGAAGCCTGTCAGTGGGAGAAACCAGTCAAATGAAAAATTTGCTGTGATTGTAATGAAGCCTTAAGTGGAGAAACACTGGGGTGGCTGATGTTTCCCTGACCGTGTTTTGCAGCTGCGAGCCAACGCTCTGATCAAACGGGGCAGTATGTACATGCAGCAGCAGCAGCCTGTGCTGTCCACTCAGGACTTCAACATGGCTGCTGACATTGATCCTCAGAATGCTGATGTTTACCACCATCGAGGACAAGTAAGAAACCTCAGAGATTTGGTCCCAACACTTGGCTGTTTCAGTATATACCTAAAGGAAAAATTGTGTAATTGGAGGTGCTTTATGTATACTGTTTGTGGCAGAAAAACATGAACTCCTAGTTGGGAACTTCTGTGGGATAAACAGAGTCTGTTTTGGAGGTTCAGGCCAGGCAGAAGCAGTTTATTTCCATAGCTATAGGAAAGCCCTCTATCAAGATGAACTCTGACTTATAAGTACTGGGGCTTGTGTACATTTACAGCAGATAAAAGCTGTTCTGTGAAGGGGCCTGGATGGCAGAGCAGCATCTGCACAGCAGGAAGCTTTGTTACAGCAGAGGTAAGGTGTCCCTGATAATACCTGCAGCACTCTGGCCTGGACTTGGATCTGTTCAGCTCATCCCCCTCTGCCTTGTGACATTGCTGTGTCCTTGACTAATTTCTAGCCCTAGAGAAGTCTGCTGCCACAAACCTGTAATATGAATGGTGCTGGAAGTAAATAGGGACCACTAGCATATGCAGATAGGCTCAGTCATATTTGTAAGGAAGACTTCCATGGATCAAGGGTTTTTTTCCATGAATTTGTTAGACCTCTTTAGTGCTCAGAAATTAAAATGGTGCTATATGTTGACTGAAGGGAATAAAAGTTTTCTGCAGATTGAAAATTAGTGTTTTACAGTAACTTCACAGTAAAGTAAGAGAATTATGAAGTGAACTCTACACCTGTGGAGGGATAAGATCAAAACAAAACCAAAAAACCCCACCCCAACAAAAGAAGTTGAAATGCAAGGTGGAAAAGCTGAAATGTTTCAACATCCAAATAGTCCACAGATACTGTCTACAGAGAGGCAAAACAACTTGAGAAAATACAGCATAATTTTGGAGACTGGTCATAATGCTGAAGCAGTGATTGCAGCAGTCTAAAATGCAAGCATTCTCAATTCCTACACAGGGTCATTGCTTTGTTTTGTAGGTAGCCAAAGTTTCACTGTTGGCTTTGATAATACATTATGACAGTGATTTTTAGTTATGGGTTTTGTAGGTTTCTAAAACTGAGCTGGAGATGATATGAGTAACTGATGCTAATTGAATTATCGTGTAAGTGTCTGAAGCACAGATGAAATAGAGAAATAGGATTTTCTTTCATTCTGGCTAGCTGAAAATCCTGCTTGACCAAATTGAGGAGGCTGTGGAAGACTTTGATGAATGTATCCGATTGCGACCCAATTCTGCCTTGGCACAAGCACAGAAATGTTTCGCTCTGGTAGGTAACGTGCTGGGGTTTGTCTGGGTGCTTTTGCTTTAAAGAGTTCTGGAAAACACTGTTTCTCTGATTTATTCCAATTTAACAGGAAAGTAGGGCAACAGACATCTCTGTTTTTTAATAATAAGCTAAAGGAATAATGCAACAGTTTCTTCGGTTGGAGTATGCGTTTGTTGCTTTCGTTCTGGAACATTCATTGTTCAAACAGCTGAACATTTTTTCTGTTTTGTGTGAGAGGAACAAAAATCTTGATTCTAATTGGAGCACATAAAATGGATTTTAATAAACCTTTACTATTGTGGAAAATGGTCATCATCAAGAAACTGGTAACAAACTATTTCAAGCTAGTACAATGACTCAGTGTGCAAGAATCTTGTCAGGACAACTTTGCATGGTGTGAACAAGGAGGAATGCCAAGTTTGGAATTTCTAAGTATTTGAAATAGAGGGAGGCTATCACAATTATCAGGCCTGACGACTTCCTTCTTTCACCCCTTTTCCTCTCCAAGTCCAGGCACTTGGACATGTGGTAGGTTCCCAAAACCAGATTTGGTAGTAGTACAGGCTTGTCATCTTCTGGAACTTAGCACAAAATCATAGAATGGCCTGGGTTGGAAGGGATCTCAAAGATCATCTTGTTCCAGCTCCCATGTCATGAACAGGGACACCTTCCACTAGACCAGGTTGCTCAGAGCCCCATTCAGCCTGACCTTGAACACTGCCATGGATGAGGCATCCACAGCTCCGCTGGGCACTGTTCCAGCGTCTCGCCGCCTTTACAATAAAGAATTTTTTCCCAATATCCAATCAAGGGTTCTCTGTTGTTCAATTTGAATCCATTCCCTCTTCTCCTGTCACTACATGCTCTTGTAAAAAATCCCTCTCCATCTTTCTTACAGGCTCCCTTCAGGTATGTGAAGGCCACAGTTAGATCACCCCAAAGCCTTCTCTTCTCCAGGCCGAACAATCCCAATTATCTCAGCTTATGTAAAATAACTTTGAATTATTATGATGCAGGCAACTCTTGGGGAGGTGGGTAGAGGCCTGATCAGCCTTTTTTTAGTCTGGTGATGGTGTAATTTTTTTCTTTTATTTTTTTTTCCTTGGAATAGTATCGCCAAGCTTATACAGGAAGTAATGCTTTGACTGTGCAAGCAGCCATGAAAGGCTTTGAAGATGTCATTAAAAAATTTCCAAAGTGTGCTGAGGGCTATGCACTCTATGCTCAGGTATGTTTTTCTGTCTTAAAGAAAATGCTGCATTCTCTTGTACTTTTTATCTTGGATATAACATTTCTTCAAGTATCAGATGAAGATTTTTTTACGCTATGTTCTAAGGTAACACATGCTGTCTGGAATAAGCTACTTGCATTTATGGTTATGGGTCTTCTGGGACAGAGGAAGTGCAGGGGGAATTGCTGAAGCAGGATATAAGTAATGAGAGTTGAGGGTGGTTATTAGGAGACAGAGGTCATTCCTGCATGCTTCCCCCACTCCTGCATGTGTGTGGCATCTCAGTTGAGAATGTCAGGGATTCTCTGGGTAATTTGAGAGTCAGATGTGTGGAACTAGGGTGACGGTTTTGTTCTGCTACCAGTGGCATGTAGTGGCTTAGAACAGCTGTTCAGAGTGCACTTGTAACAGAGACTGTAATTTGTTCTCGAAGAAATACTGCTGGTTTTAGTAGGAGGCATGACACATTCTGATTTTAAGTAGGTTTGCAATATATGTGCATTTCTTTCTGAAAGAAGTGTATTTGAAAAAGGAAGAGTTGAAGCTTGCAGGTTCAGACTTTCAGAATGGTTTTTATTTACAGCACACGGCATGTTGCTTGTGGATCTCCCATTATAGGTGACAGTGTGGTCAGTAATTTGTGCACTTAAAGCACAGAAACTTTCCAAAAAGCCTCAATTTTGAAACTTAACTCTGGTAACTGATGTGCCTGGCCTGCTCTACCGTAAATGAACTACATCCAATCTCACGTTGTCAATACAGTTCTAATTAGAATTAGCTGAGTGCAGAGTGCATGCTTTGCTTGCTTATTGACAAACAGGTTTCTCTTTTGATTCAGGCACTAACTGATCAACAGCAGTTTGGCAAGGCTGATGAAATGTATGATAAATGCATTGACCTTGAGCCAGACAATGCCACTACATATGTTCATAAAGGGTATGTATTGAATTTGCAGTCCTTTTGGTCGAGAGCAGTTGGCATATTTAAATGAATCAACCTGAATTGAATGTTTATGTTTAGAAGTTTAGCCAGGAAAAATAACATTGTGAAAGCATCTTTGTGCTCTTACATGTATTTCTATATTATCTCTTTACTAAGCTGCAAATGAGTTTCAGGAAAGTTTCATCAGTATTCTTTGCTAATTGAGTATCTATTTGAAGTATATCTGACTTTTCCTTTAGCCCTATTAGTTTCAGCTTTGTGTTAAAGTTTTTTCTTTCACAAAACAATATGTATCAAGTCCTCTTGGGAAAAATGTGCCTTTCTTTAGAGTCATTAAAGCAGTAATGTGGCTTATTGAAAGTGACTTTCACATAGGTGTTTTTAAAAGTCATGAAGTCACTACTGTGTACCTGCATTAGAAATGAAATATGTTATACATTTGGGATGGTTTTGCTTACCATTATGAGGGTTTTGGGAAAAGTATGTGAAGTCTGTTTGAAATTTTCTTTCTCTTGTAGTTTACTTCAGCTCCAGTGGAAGCAAGATTTAGACAAAGGATTAGAACTCATAAGCAAGGCCATTGAAATTGATAACAAATGTGATTTTGCATATGAGACCATGGGAACGATTGAAGTGCAAAGGTAATGCTGAATTGCAGTGTTAAGACTTAGTTACTTTTAAAGTTACAATTCTTTAAATTTCATTATGGATCCTAAGTCTTAAGATCTTCTCCCTGGTGTCCCATAAGGCCAGCTCTTACCCAAAGTCCTGGTTTCTGTTCTGTAACTCTTAGGTAACGCCATTCATTCTCTGTGGCATAATTCTGATTTATGATCTGACAACTTCTCATCACCAATTTCATACTTAATAGACAACATGCAGATGAGTCTGTGTATGTTTAAATACATCTCTTCTGCATTTAAAGTGACTTCCTTAATCATTACCTGGCTTTGTGTGTATCTGATGTCCTTGGACTGTCCGTACTGAGGATCTTGTGCTGTTTTCTCCTGCAGCCAACAGCACTCTGATTTACAGTTCTTGGGGGAAAGAGGAATGCACAGCTCCGTAACATTGTATTGTAACTGTGCAAAGGTTTGGGGCGTGGCTGACAGTACAGTCAAGTCTCTTTTTAATACATTTAGTCCTCTAAAGGACAGACAAGTAAATTATTGCCATGAGAAATTTTGCAAGCATTTCCTATTTAAATAATGTGCTTCTGTCTGTGCTAGTTTTCCTCTTTTGTATACTATCCTTTCAGAGGAGATTAAGAGTTCATTCAGTTGCCCAGCATTATCTTTGTAGTGAACTTGGTGTCTTATGAAGAACATTTTATCCTGCACCACCACCTGTGGGGGCTCTCAAGAGGAAGGCTGTTCCACAGCTGTCCTGGTTGCTTAGGCTTGGTAACAACTGCTCTGAGTTTACTCAGCATCACCACAAGTTCTTGTGGTGGTTTCTCCTGAAGTCCTTTTAAGTTATTAATGGTGGAGAGTGTAAGTCCTGAACGAAAAAAGATGTTTTAGAGATGACAAGATTGCTTTGGCAGTCTTAACTGGGCTAAATTTTTGTTTATTTCAGAGGTAATCTGGATAAAGCCATTGAAATGTTCAACAAAGCTATCAACCTGGCCAAATCAGAAATGGAGATGGCCCACCTCTACTCACTCTGTGATGCTGCCTATGCCCAGACAGAAGTTGCAAAGAAGTATGGATTGAAACCACCAACACTGTAAAGAAACAAGGAGGAAATGACCTTCCAAAGTGAAGTTGCCCACTTCAGCCAGCCCTAAAGACGCTGTTGCAGACCATGCTGAATGGTGGAACTTAGTTTTTTCCCGTTCGTGGTGTTGTCATTTGCTACATCTGTTAAATGTTTAGGTGTTGTGGGAGTGGTTGTTCAAGGAAGTATGCAGTGCTGCATCTTGTTCCTTCTGCAGCAAAAACCTTAGAGTGTGTTAAGGGAAATAAAGTTGCAGGGGAACCAAAGGAACATATTTTGGCCATGCAAATAAAAACTTCACACTGGTTCATTTTGGGTGATTATGTTGTGGGCGATTTTTGCTTTATCAAATAATATTACAGCATGTGGGGTTTTTTCCTGTTGATTTTAAAGGTAATACTAGTCAGTGCTGTAAAATAGGTTTCTTTTTTATATCCAATTAATCCTTGAGGGTTGATTTTAATTTTGCAAAAATTAATTTTCAAACTTTAATAATAGAGGGTTTTTTAAAGTCAGTAGATGTGGAGAGGATCCCTGTAAATATATGCAGGCATGCACAATCTTCCTTAAATCCCCTTCCACCCTCTGCATAACTTACTTAGAAATAGTCCTGTGGCAGCTATTAGGGAATTAATTTGACAGTCCTTATTCTCACCCCAGAAAGCCCTAGAGTACTGCATAGGAGAGCTAGGAGAAAGGCTGGCTGGGGAAGGAGGTCAGGTAACACTGCTTCAGTGTAGACTTTGCTGGAAGAGAGATTGTATTCCTGTGCAGCAGTCCTTACTTGAATGTCACGGGAAATTGTTCTGGAGGGTTCAGAGGGACTTTCAAGAACAGAAAGCACTGCTGGGAGTCAAGCTCCAAAAGGTAAGGTCATGCTTGCATATAATCTTTGTAATCTCTGATGCTTTTGCATAAATGTAGCAGCTGATAGACTATCTAAATTCTCCTCAGTCTAGAGACTGCTGGGTTATGATCTCCTTTTAAGAGCCCCTTGGCAGAATTAAGTGAGATAAGGAACAAAGCATAGGCTCAAACTTCCAATAATGGATTTGGAATCTGCACTCATTTATTTCCTTGTCCTGTAGACCCTGTTTTGTCAAAGACTACAAATAATGTAGAAAGGAAGCAATTGTGCTGCAAACAGCAGATGGGCAGATTATGAAATAGTTTTCCTCTTGTTAGGAACTTCACAGAGGGCCCTCTTGCTTTGGGTTGATCTTTCTGGTGTGGAAGTCAGTCAGTCCATCTTGCCTTTCCCTGGATTGATGTGGCTAAAGAAACCTCATGCAAATGCTGTAGTTTAATTTATGACACACTAATTTGGGCTTCTTTCCATCTTGAAATCATAGATTTGTTAGTGATGAATTGTCTAATGTGCTAAACCTTTTTAAGAAATGAATGATGCTGTAGTCAAACTGTCTTGGTCTGTAGCTGTGTCACCATACAGAAGCAGCTTGCATTTTCAACTTGACCTTCCTTTCTCCCAGCAACTACAGTTGAGTATTCAAGTGGTGGAGAGTAGACAAAGATTTAATCATTATTTTAGTAGCTCATTAGGTGATCTGAAATCATAGCACTGGTGTAGAATTGAAGATAGAGAAGGTACTGGCAGCTTCTAGGGGTACTGAACGTAACAAGTGTCAAATGTCTTCTCCAACTTCCAATCTCTGCATCAATTACCTGAGAACAAAAGTACACCAGACTGACGAATCCCGTTCTCCGAGGAGTTTTTATTCGCATGGCCTTATTTACATTGGCATTTTCTCCTCATCACCCCATCTGTACCCCATTCCTTACCCCACCCAATCAATTAAGGGAAAAAAGCATGTGCTGTCAATTACTAGCATTCCAAATCATCACAGACTTTTGCCTGTTCTTCAACTAGTTTGAAACTGCACTGAAAGGATGCATTGTCTGTAATTTTTTTGTAAATGACATATCACCTGTAAACTGAAAAAATAAATACTACCTTCAAGTATCTCTCTCTGACATGTATAAGAACAGGTTTTGATGAAGGTGTTCTCTGCGGTGGTGAGCTCTGTGCTTATGTTCTAAATCTAGGAAGAGCTGAAAACTGACTGACTCCTTGTCATCTTCTCTCACTTCAACCTTTAAGAGAATTGAGGAGGAGACGTGGAATCAACAAATCCGATCTCTGCTTGCTTCCATCACCCACGGAGGTATGATCTTGACAGCTGAAGATTACAGGGGAAAGGAAGTTGAGCCAGGAAGGCTGGGAATCTGAGTAGCTGAGACCCTATTAATGTGTGTATGCATGTGCAGCCCTGTGCTGAAAGGGACTTTTTATAAATGGCTGATCCAGTTGAGATTTTATTTTAAGCCAGGTGTGAAACAAGTATTACTGCTATTAAAAAAAAAAAAGTTGAAATTGTGTAGGAAACTAGTACTAAAGGCTTGGATAAAGCCCATGTATCCTAAGGGGATACTCTGGGAAGTTGCTTCTACGTACAGTTGTCTAGAAACTTCATATCATCGTGTATGGTCCCTGTTCACAGAGACAATGCTGTCAGGCACACAGTGGGATTCTTGGCATATCCTGCACAGGGCCAGGAGTTGGACTCTGATCCTGATGGGCCCCTTCCAACTCAGCATATCCCATGATTCTAAGCTGTGACTTGAATTTCTTGGATCTAACTGCAGATGGAAAGGGAAAAGGGAACTAACATACACTGAAGAGCTCTTACTCTGGAACTATTCAAGAGCAGCTTAGATGAAGCTTCAACCAGCCCAGCAATCCTAACACTGCCCAATTTTCTGCCATTTCTTTAAAAATAATTCTTGCAGACTGAAATTCTGGAACTATTTCAGGGTTGTTACAGATTAGTAACAGAATACTGGTACATATGTGTCGTATGGATACTTAAAAGTGCCTGTTTTCTACCAACACACAAAGGTTGAGTATTGGCTGCTTCAAATATTATGGCTAAGAACTGACAGTGTGCTTTTTTTCAGTGAAAGCCTCACAAATTCACAGTCCCATTTGTATCAGTTCTGAGTGGAGCACACTGGAGACTCTGCTAAAAACCCTACTAAAACAAGGTGCTTAGAAGTCATCCTGACAGACTGAAGAGAACTGAGTTCGTGTCAGCTCTTCAGCTGAGTTCACCAAAGTAGCTTGTAACAGATTTTCATCCACCCTCTCCACTGGGGATTCCAGGGGAGGAGAGTTCAGACCACAGATTCTATTGCCTGTTGCAGACTGCACTTTGCATTTCTCAGATTTAAGTGGTCAGCCCATCGGAGTCCTACACTACTTCAATCCTCCAAAGATCATATTTAGTTACTGCTGCATGTTGAACTAGTAGAGAGAAGTAAGGGAAAGAGATAAAATAGTTACTATGATTTAGAAGTTGGAGCCCAGCAATGGCCATCATGGATATGGGTTGTTAATTATGTGGGAAGCACTAATCTAATGCAGGAGACTCGGGTCAAATGGTAAACTGTTCATTTTTTAATATTTATTTTTCAACAAATAAACCTTCATTTCACCTTGCGCTCTGTGGCTTGTTTCTTAACAGTTCCAGCGCAGTATGTACACCAAAATGCAGTGAAAAGTGCAGACCAAAAATATCTGCTGCTATAGTTAATGCCACTGAGTGGAATGGTGGGATCTGGCTTTTGAGGGGAAGGATGTGCCAGGGCTTGGCTGAGCATTAATTTTTGTTTTTAGAAAACACACACCAAGCTCATTTCAGAAAAGCCAAAATAATGTTAAAAAAACAAAAAACCCTCAACCAAAAAACAAAAAAACAAAACAAAAAAAAAAAAATAAACAACAACAAAACAAAAACAAAACAAACAAACAAAAAACCAACAAAACACACACAAACAAGCAAACAAAAAAACCCCAACAAAACCAAAAAAAACCCCAAAAAAACCGAAAACCAAAACCCAAACCAAAAAACTGTGGGAAGAAGAGGATTGCTGAACATGAATAAAAGATGGTTTTAGGGGAAATGTGGTTAGCTAGAGCAAGACGAAACCTTCTCTCCTTCCCATTTTTTATTTCGAAATCCCTTTTAGCCTTACTGCTGTTTTATGCTGCTGGAAAACTAAAAGCTTATCAGTGAAGTGTGGTGAGTTGCTTCTTTTTCTCATCTCAAGGAATAAAAAGCATAATTTGTAAATTCTTTTTACATTAAAAGATCCTTCTGAAAAAAAACCCAAACCCAAAAGTGCAACATGCTTGGCTGGTTGTCAGTATTTTAAAGCCATCTTTCACAATCCAGCAAAAGCAGCACAGTAAGGAATGTTTTCTCTGCAGTGGATAGGAGCTGCCCATGGTAGCAGTAATGCGTTCAAACATTGAGCAGTCTTCTGGGAGACTCTGGGCAGAAGGACTTAGCAGTGCAACAGGTTTTCCAGCCTGACTGACTCCCCTCAGCCTTTTCCAGGCAGCAGAATTAAAATGCACTCATTCTATTAAGGAAGCAGTACGGAGAGCAAAGGTGAATTATGGTAACACAGTAACCCATGTCACTTCAGCAATGAACAGGATTTGCCATAAGAAGAATTTAATACACAGATCCAGGCAAGACACATGAACCAAAAACTGTTACAGATTCTTCTATAGTAGCAGCTCTGTCTGGCAGCTTCTTGCATTTTCCCGAGTAGTGCAGAGCAGAATTTGGCCTGTTTTGCTCAGTGTGTTAAATTTTAAGCTTCCTAAATTAGAAGTAGGGCATTCAAGGACCTTGGTTAAGACATGTTCATCTAAAAAGGACAGAGTAAGAAGAATCATGCTTCTAGATTTTCTGATAGTTCACTGAAAAATTCATAATACCAAAGCTGACTTGAAAGGGAGTTTCAGAGAACAAGATTTCCATTTCTGTGTTCTACAGAAAAGCCCTCAAGAGGTAACTAAAACATTATAATGCATAAAAATCAATGTTAATCACTGCTGTGTTGAACTGATTTCATATCCATCTTTAGCCTACCTGTAAAATACTATGAAATACTTAAGTATGAGAGGAGATATAAAAGTTGTATTTGAATCATTTTAGAACTGCACCAAGGTTTTGTTAGGTGGTGGTTTCTTAACTGGCACATTTGGCAGTAAATTGTGGGGCAACTACTAAAGAAATCCTTTCAAAGATGGAGGCAACAGCCATTGTGGCAGCTGAACCTTCCCTCTTCACCCAGCTTCACTTTTTCATCTCTACACCATAGAGATCACAACGCTTCTGGCTTAAAATAGGAATTTGTTGACGTATTTCTGCAAGTTTCTTTAGATCTGCAGGGGAGAAGGAAAGAGTTAAGAGAACAGCAGCCAAGAAAGAAAGCTCCTGACTTGCTCTGAGGTAAGACAGGGAAAATAGCAGCTTTGATAGGGCACTGTAAATGAGCAGCTGGGGCTGAAGGAAGCCTCAGCTTTGCTCCCTCCTAAGGTGGCACCTTCTTCCTAAGGAACTGAACTAGGAGAGTACAGCTATATAGTATTGTATATAGAACAGTATAGCCAAGTGCTGCTTGTTCTTGCTTTAACCTAGCAAAGGTAGACAGGGCAGAGGAATGCTGCTGCATCTGTAATTGCATGTGTAAGGCCATTAACTTAAAAACTATCTCTCCTTAGTGTCATGACCTGTACTCAAGGGAAAAAAGTGGGGAAAAAACCAAAGCAATGTTTCCCTTACCTATGTCTGTGTATACAACTGTTTCCTCAGCCCCAGCTTTGGCTATGACTTCACCCCTGCAAAATTAAGCACATTTGTTCACAGGATTAACACATTGGTCTCAAGGCATCAGTCCAGCTGCTGCTGTTTGTACAAAAAGGAGGTCCTACTCTTGATGCTACAGCTGTAAAGACAGGGCTGTCCTAAAAATAGCATCATAATCCATAATGCTGGCATGATAGAAATGGCTTCCAGGCTTTATATGTGGCCCATTTTATATGTGACATATACATACTTAACATAAGTGTCTCTCAAAGATCAAGAACCATGGTAAAAGCCACTCTGAGAACCACTGCCTGTGAGCATGCAGCATGCCTAATGGGGAAAGGAACAACCACATTGGCAAAGATGAACACTTTCTCCTTTGCAGATCCTACTGGCTTTTAGTAGGAGTGCACTTTTACTCTGCATGAACTACTGAGCATGATTTACCGTGTCCCCCCCAGGTGTTCTGTCACTGCTTTCATCACATGAAGTTAAAAGCTCAAGACACAGACAAAGTTTTTCTTACTCTGCAAACAACTGGAAAAGAGCTATCAGCAGATTTATCTGAAAGAAAAACAACTGCCTGAAGATTTGGTCACTTTTACCTCCTGTGCACCTGTGTGACTTCTGCTCAAGTCAGAATCTCTCTTCTCTAGCTGAAGATATTCTTATTGTTCTTTCTTTTGTCAAAGCAGTGTTGTTCTTTGAGGAAACGAGATAGTTCTGTGTAAGCTGTTTAAGATGGTTTGGTTCTACACAGAGAGTTATGCTGTGCATTGAATATAATGGACTGAACTTCAGGGACAAGTTGACAAGGTCAGCAGCAGTTCAACTAATGCTAAATCCTAGTACTAGGTAGCATCCTTACTACCAAAATGAATACATATCCAAACTAGTTCTAGTTCTTGTTTTTCAGTTTGACTGTTTAAAATTATGATTTTGAGAATGTAGGCTCAAGTCTCAAGTGCTTTTTACCAAGAATTTGCATTGTTAAGAGTAAACGGAAATGTAACACTTAAGTGTGACTGTCAACTAAAATACTTTTTTAACAGGAAAAAAAAAAGATGGTGTTTTTTATTTTATTGAACTCACCATGGATTTACTACAGAGCTGTGTCCCCAGGCAACGTAGGATGCTTTTTCATCTCTAGCAGGAGATATAGTAGCTACATAGAGTTGATTATCAACAGCTCTATGTTCACAGAAAAATGAAGGAAGGGAGAGAAAAAGTGAGAATTGTTTTTTATAATACCATATAATTAAGCAGAAAAGAAAGAATCCACTCTGAAGGACAAGCTATATATCCTCTAAATGACTAGCCAAAACTATGAATGATACAAAGGCCAGGGAGAAAAGAGTCTGGAAAGAGAAGTCTCTAGCACATGGCTCCAGAGTTACTGCATAAAATATCATGTAATTCACAGGCTCCTTCAGTATGTAGCAAAATTGATTAAAACTGACCAAATGAATAAATAATACTGCATTCAGGAATCTCAGAGTCTATTTCTACCTGTAATTAGAGCACTTCCCAAAGGTTACTGGCTCTTGTCTCTAGAATTTGTGTTTGAAGGGTGCTTATATAGCCATGGGAAAAAGTCTTTGTAAGGGCATAACAGGGGCTGGCAGCACTAAAGGCTGAGAACTTCCTGCTCTTCTCCTTGACAGTAAAATTATTTTGGTGTCCCATGCAAGGCTTGAGGGATGGTACAGCTCCAGTGGCAGAGTGGCCCTGCAGCACCGCTCCTAATGCACAAGTGTCATTTGGAATACAGGAAAGTTCAGCTCCATGCACCAAAACTCCTGTAGAACAGGAGGATAAGCTGTTACTGTGATCTTACCTTCCCCTTTGTAAGAGTTCCCAATGAGCTGGTCCTGTTGTCATGTTAAAAGCCCCTGGATATATCAGCAGCTGGCAACCTTTGTTAAGAGACAATAAGACAAACAACATTAAGGGGAAGATGGTTAACCCTAGAGTGGCCCTTCACACTGAAACCCAAGGTGAGGTTTATTTCAATACTGCCCAGCCTCTGCCCAAAATGGAACCAAACAGAGGTACCAACAGAACTGTTTAAGAGGTTACATCAGCCAAGAGCTGTTATGGGGATATCCCCAACTCCATCACTCCACCACCACATGTGGATCAGGAAGTGATGGTTACTTTACTCCATGAGAGTAGACACTCATCTGAGTAAGAGTCTTGGCCACAGGATGCATTTTGTGTTACTGGGCAGGGTTAAGAATGGTTGCTCACATGGATCAAGAGTGCCTGATCACATGGGACCCAGCATGTACCACCCAGAAACAGCCCTGCCTGGGCCTGGCCTTAGGGCTGACCATGCTCCATTAGGTGACCCAGCCTCACCTTTCTGGCCATAGATTTGAGCCATCTCAGCAAATCTCATATCATAGCAGATGCCCAGGCCCACTTTGCAGTATGCTGTTGTCAAAACACAATAGACAGCAGTCATTATCACTAGCACAAGTACAGATGTAGCCATCCTGCCAACTGTTATTTTACATGGCTCACAGCAACAGGAGGAGCTATATTTAAATGTGTGTCCAACAAGCACTGGCTATTGGTGGGGGAGAATTCACATTTCATGATGCAGAAAGACTGTGAGAAGCAGTCTTACCTACCCTTTAAGAACAGCCATTTCCACAAAGTGGAATCAGGTCTTTGTGTAACATATTCCTCTCTCATTTAACTGCAATTTTTTTTTCAATTATTTTCTTTTCAATAAAAGAAAGCACTCTGCTTTTCATGGAGTGAAAATACAGTTGTGTACTTTCTTATAGCATGCACATGGCAAGGAGGAGAAAGTGACTGTGGCAGACAAGACTCTTTGGAGAGCTTGGTAAACAGACTGTGTCAGTTTTTGAACAATATGGGTAGGGAGGAGTAGGTATTTTGCTTTTTTATCTGATGTGGTTCGTTTAAGAAGGCTGGAATGGGATTTCTGATTTAGTTAATTGTCTCCATTATTATATCATCCTCACATGAAGCAATGCACCAGTGTAGCTGTTATATACTTTCTTCTCTAGGTCATGTTTTATAAGAACCATTTTCAAGCTGTAACTGTTATAAAAAATACAGTCATCTCTCTCTAACAAATCAATAGGACCATTATTTAATTAAGGCACGTGGGGTGACATATGTTTCAACATTTTCTACTCCTCTGTCCTTTTGCAACCACATTGCCTTTTTAAAAGTTTCAAAGTGACCCAAACACTTGAAGAAAACTTAAACTATATTTGCCATGGTTACCAAATGACCAATCTGATAGTCTAAAAATCCACTGCTGGAAGGGGAGGGGGAAGAGAACTCCAGAGTGACTGTAGTGTTACTGTAGTAGAGCTCCTTAAAGAGAAGGCTTGTCTTATACTCACGTGTGTCAAACATGGAGAAACTATTCCCTGGACTCAGTGTTTCAGACTCTTTGAACTGTATCTTCCCAGGAACATTAATGTCAAACAAATGAACCTGCAATTATACTATCATTAATAACAATTAATAACAATTTCTCTGCTTGGTATTTGAGCCTCTTTAGCTATGTGTTTTCTAGACTACTCTTTTGTCAGGATCCAAAGTAAAAATTGCTTAAGATTGTTAGACCCCCCAAAAATTATTTCAGCCATTTTCTTCTTCATGGAAATATACATGTCTAAAGTTGCAAATACCTGCAAAACAGCCAGGTGTCTTGATCTAATAATTTGTCTCTAACATTTGGGTCCCATTCCTGTAAAACTTCTCAAGAAAATACCTTCACCAAGCCATAAAGTTCCCATGACTTCAGCTATGCAGATGCCTCTGAGGGTCTGCAGCAGCCTTTATCCCTCCCTTGCAATGGAAGGTGTTGTTCCTGACTGGAGTTTCCTAGCAATAGGGCTGATTTTATTTTATTATTTGTTCATACTTAGCACAAGCCTGCACTCAATCTACAAACAACTCCTGGGCTTGCAGACTGGTGTGCTGTGACAGGTGGAAGGCAACACAGAACTTTTCACGCAGAAAGTGATCTAGTCAGTGAAGCTAATGTAGAATCAGCAAACAGAATAAATTAATACCTGCACCACCAAGGGATTTTGCACCACCTCATTTGTTGCAAGTAACCCTGCATTCTTTTTTGGCTTATCCTTGAAAGAAATAAGCTGTTGTTCACTCATAGAGTGATCCCTGTGTGCAGAGTTCCACGAACAGAAACTGGGGATAAGAATGAACAAAACAATCCCGTGAAGAGAAACTGACTCTGGAGTTACAAACGTGAGGCAGTTTTCCAGAAGGCACAAAGCAATGTTGAGCTGGAAGATGACAGCAAGCAAATGTCTACCATAAACAGCAGTGACAGCTTAACTGTGGAACTTGGACTCTGCATGTCTGCACTAATCACATGTATAGCACAAAGTATGTAAAGAACAGTATTTATCATAACAGAAGGACTAAATCCATCAGGAAGCTGAGGGAAAATCCTGATCCCACTCAAGTGGCACTGTGTTTTAGACTTAGGCCAAGGTACAGAGATATCTGAGTTGGATCAGGTTTTACTCTTTATCATGGTTTTCCCAGCATACGGGGAATGCCAATTATACCTTCTAGTCTTTTGTCATCCCAAACAAATTTATGACCACCTTTGAAGTGGTGTTTACTTGCCCCAAATAAAAGTACATGAAATTTTATGGGTGATGGTACAAAATCTCCTATTAATTCAAGATTCTGCTAATTTTTATCACCTTTAAGTATGGATAAAATAATTCGTGCAACACTGCTGAGAAAACTTTTCATAACAATATTCTCCCATCTTACCTTCCTATGCTTTGCCAGCAGAGCACCATCAGGCCCAAAGACAGTACATGTATTATAGAGCTTTCCACCATCCTCTTCTGGAATGGATCCTTTGTAAAGGTGAGAACAGAGATTTCCCCCACTGTATTATTTATGTAATTTTGATCCAATGGCAGTAATAGGCAATTCCCACTTTTCCCCCAGTGAGATGGTCACTTAGAGTAAACTACCTCCAATGAGATATATGCTACACTCCTTTGCAACTTCTGCCAGCTTTTGTGTTGATTCCCCAGGGATCTTCTCTGCATACTCCTTAAAGTATTGGGTTCCATATGGAGAATTAAAGCATTCCTAGAATTAGATGGGAAAAAAGTGCTAAAATCCAGTAACACCACCACAATGAGATGTACCTAACTTTTCAAACTCCTCTCTAACAATGTTCTCAAACCTTTGGTTACAGGAGTTTAGTTTATAGGAGGTCAGTAAGCAAATCAAAGAATGTCAGCAAGGCCAGAGAGACTTGAACAATTGTTGAAAATACAACAGGTGTGTTTGTGGAATGCATGCCAAACAGAACATGAGCTGGGACTATCCTGCAAACTCTAAGGTTCACACGTTCACTGCTCTGGGCTTAGCAAGAACACAAGGGATGTTCACAGTGTGAGGAGCAAAGTGCTACACACCTCATTTGACAAGTTACAAGCTCAATAGATCCTCTCAAGACTGTGAAATGCTCATGTTCACCCACAGCCCATGATTTCTTAATTTTAAAAGGACATTTGCAAAAGCATGCATTTCTCAAAATTACTTCTTGTTTTGCTAAAACAATCCTTTAAACACTATTTCCTCACAACTGAACAGTGTCCTCCACCTTAGGCCCTAGTTAAAGATTTGCCATCCCTCAGAACCAGCCATGTAATCTTTACACAGTCAGATTAACAGAGTAGTTTAGATGCCTAAAATAGGTGGACTAGTGGTATTTGAGATGCCCAGGATACCAGGAACTTTCACCCTGCATTACACTTGCCAGCTCTGTGAGGACACGAGACACCCCACCCAACACTTTTTCGTCCCCTGAAGGAGCACAGCTGGAGGCCACAGATAGGCTATCAAGCAACTTCTCTTCTGTGAGAAAGGGACTCCCAGCCCAGACACCTCCATTGGTCCCTTTGCCCATCAGAAGTGACAAACACACCCCTAGCCCCGCAAAGAAAAAGAGAGAAAAAAAACCCCAAGCTGTGACTAGCACAATAAACATTTCTGCTTCATCTGCTCAAGCAAACTTCTTAACAACTGAGGTTGGTTCTACTGAACTGGAATAAATGAACCTAAGCTGGAAGGGTTTTTTTCCCCACATACAGACATTAGGCCAGCAGGTACCAGCTAACCCACGGCACAATCTGCAGATGGATGAAGCAGGAAGGGAAGTCTCTGCAGGCTGTCAAAATGAGCTTCCCAGGCTCTTGAAATCTGGGCTGAACTTCAAAGAAGTGAAAGCAAAGCCAGCTGCCTCCATCTTCATATATTCAGTGTGAGTTACTTTTCTTTATATAAAGTTATTAAAATGAACAACAAACCCCCAAAGAAACAAAAGAGAGGGAAGAGAATGTTTCATGCCCATGTCCTAATTTCAATACAAAATGTATCTCCCAAAAGTCTGTGAAATACCTTGCCCATGTTTGACAACTTATATTCTAAAATAATAAATTATTGTTGGCAAAGCGAGTATCTCAGCTAAATAAGTCTGGCAAATTCAGTGTTTTTCACATTCATCATTCACATGATGAAACCAGTCAATAATAGGTAATCTCTGCATAGGAAGCCCAGGCAGAACACTGAATGGTCACACATTTGCAACACAAGAACCATGTTAGCACAGAGGAGATGGGAAGGTTGCTCAATGCTTCCCACATAACAGCACGAGAGAAAACATTCTGTGTATAAAACTGAGACCCAAAGTTCACCCAGAGATGAACTTTGCACTCCTGTGTCAGATGCTGCAAGGTACAGGAGAAACACAAGTACTCCCATGAAGAGAGGAGAAAAGCTGAAAGCTGCACTGGGAAGGCCACACCCTGTTGCAAGCACACCCATTGTGTGAAAATTCAGCAAAGTAATTATGGCCGTAGTTCAAAAAATAAATCAGAAGTGACTGATCATTTTAAGTGGCTATTTATGTTTCCACACATGGAAGTCACAAGAGAAATGTGTCTTAATCATAATTCAGCTACAAATAACCTGCTGGAAATATGTCCTAAGTCTATTTTGTTTCTTATGTATCTGGAATGCTTACAGCAAAGAAGTTATTGTGTACCTGTCTTTCACCTTCATGTCAACATTCTTTAGCTGAAAATTGCTTTTTTCTACACTTCTTCAGCAAAGATTCAAATTACAGTGTCACTTAACCTGAATTCAGAAAATATCAATGATGGAATTGCCTAGGATTTAAACCAGCAAAAGCTTTACCAGAATCTTATACTATAAAAAAGATCAACCTGTTTTTTGTTTCCCTTTTTATTCCCCACCTCTTAGTGTGCTGCCAGATACAACCCTTGGGATTTTTTTAGTTTTTATTTTTATTTTGAAGCTTCATACAGCATCTAAGCTATCCAGAGAGATAATGCATTAATAACACTAGAAAGAGGGTTTGAAGCATAAGTGCTAAGTAGACCATGATCTTTACTCACAGGTAGAGCCACAAGTTTTGCTCCTTTAGCTGATGCTTCTCTCACCAGTCCACAGGCTCGGTGGAGATTCTCTGATTTAACAGCAGATACATGAAGCTGGATAAGAGCAAGGCGGAAGGCTGAGGGTAGAAAAGAAAAAAAATCATTCATCAGAATTCCCCCAGAAAATTCTTCCAAATTTGAATTCAGTAACAAGCACCGAAGAAAACAAATGAGTTAATATATAAACATATACCCCAACCACTACCAACTCATTCTGCAGCCTATCTCTGACTTGGGAAACCGTCCCTTAGCACAGGGAGAGCACTGAAACCCAGGACTGCTGATGGGAGCCATGCACGGCCACCACCCTGCAAAGAGCAGAGAGCTCCCGTGCCAGCAACACCCAGCCCATGTTCTGGGGAAGGGGCCATGTTACAGAAAGGGAGAGCACAGGCTCCCCCCAGCCCCTCCTCCCCAGGCTGCTGCACACTGTGGGAATCCATCTGCTTGTTGCACACATTGCTTGATGAGTGCTGCAATCCTAAAATGCCACTAGCACACTAAAGGACTGGATAATCCCAAAAGCACCAAATAAAGGAATTGTTTGCTTTTATCCCTCAATTCACACCTGGTCTGGGAAATGGCTATAAAACCCACAAAACATTAACGTCTTTCCTGATGATTTCTTAGCAATCTGGTTTCTGGCCAAGCTGCAAGTGTTATCAACAGCTTCTACTCCGACTAAGCAGGATGTACATTTGCAGGCTCTCCAAGTACCCAAGTTTTGTGCACACCCCTTGGACTTCCTTCCATGAAGCTCCAAGTACCCGAGGTTGTAGGAAAACACGCCCTGATCAGGTAGAACTTGATCTTTAAAACCAACCAACCAACCCATCCACTTAGGCTTTATAAAGAAAAGTATCTCACTTTCACAGCACCTCTCCTGTCTGGAAAACTCCCCCATCATACAGTCAAAGATCACAACAGGAAAAAGACAAAGCTGGAAGCACCATAGTCCCACTGGTCAGGGAAACTGGAAAAGCTGATTTAAGTGAAGATGAGGCTACGCCAGGAGCAATCAAGATACATTGTTTTTCCTACCTAATTCTCACTTCAGTAGCTAAGCAGCTAATTTCTAGAGGTTAGGCAAATGATTAACTGTTCCCTTTGCCACTCTTCATGTGAGAGACTTTTACTTTTTTTTGGCTCTGTTGAGCAAACAAAGCTTATCTGGTATTCTGAACAGAATGGGTTCCAGGCCCACTGAGATAATCATACTAGGGATCTGTCAGAAACATCCCAGTATTTGTGGAATGTGTTTTAGCTCAGAGAAGTTGGCCACTTCAAGATTTACATTTCAGCGTAAAACGACAAAACAAAACGAAAGAAAAAAATGAAAAAGAAAAAGCACTAGGAAAAAAAAATTCCCATAATGTTTAAAACGCCAGGAAATGTAATTAAGTTAATTAATATTATTTCCCCTATGCCTCAGGTTTGGAGTTTGTTAAGGTGTAAAAGTGAAGCCCAGCCACAACAGAACACACGTATTTTGTGCCACAGCTTCGTTTACAAGCATTCAGATGCGGAAGCAACAGCAATGCAGAGAAAGGTGCAGCGGTGCCACAGAGAGACCTCCGCTCCCAGCCTTGACCAACTGCCTCAAAAACTTCTTTTAAAGCAATTCTCAGGACAAGCCTAAAGCAATGTAGGCCACAACCAGGTAAAAGCGCATCGGAGTAAAATAATAATGGTGCACATTTGTACCACTACGTGATAAAACATTCCTGGTTTTTGTTTTTTAAACACCGGAAGCGAAGCGCGCCCGGTTTGTTCTCATTCCTTGGCGCGCTGACCCCTGCAGGGCGAGCGCTGTACCCGGTCTGTGCCCAGCGGAGCGCCAGGGCAGCTCCTTCTCCCTGCACTACTCCACACCCACCACAGGCTCTGCCAGCGCCCAGCACCGAGGCCTTTCCCGGTCACACCGGGGCCGGGGACTCCGGGGAGGCGCGGGGCGAGCTCCTGCGGAGCCTCTGCCGGCCGGGCTCGGGCCGGGCTCGGGCCGGGATCGCGGGAGGAGAGGACAGGAAAGGCTCCCACTCACACGCCATGGCTGCGCCGGCCGCCCGCATTCCCGGCACCGCCCGGGCGGGCGCGGCCCGCGGGGGCTGCCGGGACTCGCAGTGCCGGCCCCGGGCCGGCCTTTATTCAGAACCACCTCACACGGCCTTCAAGCGGCCCGGCTGGTGCCGGGAGCCGCGTTCGGAGCGGCCAAGCGCAGGGATGAGGCACCCCCGGCCTGCGCGGGTGGCAGCGAGCGGGCAGCGCTCCCCCGGGCCCGTTCAGCGCCGGCAGCAACAGCGGAGCCCCCAAAGCTCCGGCTGTGCCGAGAGCCTCTCTGCCCTGCCCTGCCCAACAGCCCCCGGCAGCCTTAAGTCTGCTATGGGCTCATCCCAAAGGATCTGTACCAGTTTACAGGTAACTCATTCACCTGGGACATCCCCGTCTTTCTTTACAAGAACAGCATCTCCCAAGGTACAAATATCTCCACAGAGCTCCGGATGTGGAGCAGGGCCCAATTCTGGGCTCCTCAGTACTAGAAAGACAAGGAGCTGCTGGAGAGGGTTCAGTGGAGGCTACAAAGATGATTCGAGGTCTGGAGCATCTCTCTTATGAGGAGACTGGGAGCTGGGCCTGTTTAGTCCGGAGAAAGGAAGACTGAGAGGTGATCTCGTAAGTGCATACAAACATCTCAAAGGCATTTCTCAGGAGGGTGGTGCCAGACTCTTTTCAGTGGGATCCAGTGACAGGACAAGGAGCAATGGCCATAAACTAAAACCCAAGAAGTTTCACCTCGGTATGAGGAGGAACTTCTTTACACTGAGGTTGGCAGAGCACTGGAGGAACAGGCTGCCCACTGGAGTCTCCCTTTCTGGAGACATTCCAAACCCACCTGGCCAAGTTCCCGTGTAACCTGCTCTAGGTAACCCTGCCTTGGCAGGGACCTTGGACTAGATGAGCTCCAGAGGTCCTGTCCAACACTGCCAATTCTGTGAAACCAACACACTAAGTACCATACTGCTCTTCCTTGGCTTTAAACACCAAGTGCTCCCCTTTACTAAGCACAAAACATTGCTGTCTCATGTACATATTTTCCAGCCTTGGGCTTTTTAGAAGCATGTTTGTAGAATTGTAGATTTATGTTGTGTAGCAATATTTCTCACACAAGATTATATTTGTAAGCTGAAAGCACATGATAGCAGAAAGAGCAAAGGTAACATGGGTAACCCAGGGCGATCAATCTCTTACACACCTTCCCTTTCAGGAAACATGCAGAGAAATAAAGGACAGGTAGTGCATAACCACTGTAGAATACACAGCCACTACTGCTCGCAACAATTACAAACCTTCCTTCAACCAGAGAAGTAAAGGAAACCCCCTTGGAACAGTAAAGGGAACCACTCATCCCAATCTAACCAAGCCAAAGGATGGCAGAACAGACAGTGCAGCAGCCCTTAGCAGGCCTTTTTTATACATGCACATGGTGGTAGAAAGAGCATATAAGATTTTTAATGTTTCCCCAGATATCACACTTGGCAGGGCTCCAGGTGCAAAGAACAGCTGTCTCTCAACTTCTTCTCAAATAAGAAAAAAACCAAAAAAATGAAGTATATCTTTTCAAGGTGCAAAGCACAGGCCAGAAATCCAGTTTCCCACGGGTCAGAAAGATAAAATGTATTTTTCAAGTTTCCAAAAAAAGGTATCTGAAAGCACAAAGTATACCCAGTAGAACAAGTTACATAGTACCCACCTTTTTCCATCCCCAAAAGGAAACTTTTCACACCTTCAGTAGACTATGCCTATATTAAAAAAGCTTGTTTGACAGTACCTGAAGTTTTGAAACTACAGCTGACATGTAGTTGGAAAGAAAATATACAATCACAGGAGAGACCTATGTGTAAGGGCGTAAAGGCTAACAGGAAAAGGCAATTAAAAAAATTACAACTCTGCATACAACAGTATTTCTGGTGGGTAATACATGTAAAGTTCTTTACAAATTCTCATACAAATCAGAATCAAAAAGAATTTGTGAGACAAGTGAAGAACCATCAGTGAGCACAGGAGCACCAACTCTCGCTATGAAACAAAGGTAAGAGCTTGCATTTGGCAGGGAAGTTTACTCCAAGACTTCCTTTCCTACTCCAGACCTCATTTCTATCACTCCTGCATCATAACAACTGCCACCTTACATTCAACAATATAGACAGAGGTGCATGCAGAATATAAGAGTCTACATGTCTCTAGCAAATAATTTAAAAAACTAAAAGAACCCAAACCCTTGAAGCTGAAAGGGACAGGAAGCAGCACACCAACTGCTTTGATTTTTCTTTTCAAAAATGTCACTCCAGTACTATAATTGGAATTTCTGTGTAGTAATACAAATTTTGTAATAAAAATACTAACTACATGTATGTACACTCTAAGGCAACAGTGGTCCTTAAACTGTGGGTAGAGGTGCACCAGCACCACTGAAATTATTCATAGTTTGGGCTGAGCTTTGTAAGATAAGAGGTTCAAGACAACTTGAACATTGCCTTAAAATTTACAAATAATTAGCCTCTAAATGGCTTGGATTATATGTTTTTACAGAGAAGGATTTAAGAACTGACTTCCTGTTGCTTTACTTGCTGAAGATCTCAAAGCTCTGCTGTATTTGCTGTCCTCACAGTAAAGCACACATTAACCACATTCCACATTTAATACTCAAATACACCTGTTTAACAACTGTCATTTTCACTTTTCCCCCTCCTGACTAGGAGAAATATGTTGTATCAGTCTGTCAACGTTTTTATAATAAAAATATGACGCTGAGAAGTCTGGAATTTATGCAGAAACCTTTTCTATAACTTGATTATTTGTTAATTCATTTTGACTTTTCTGTGAATGCTTACTATGGCTCACCCAAAAGTCTTCAGTGAAATTAACTTAAATTATGAAATACTTACATTAAGAAGTCACTGGCAGTAGCTCCCTATGATCTATAATCAGCTTCTTCCACTCCAAAGATCAAATGCACTTCCATTTACAAAACACCTTTAGGAAAAACTTTTAATTGATTCAGAGAATTTACACAGTATGCAACTAGATGCCTTCTGACAGAACAAGTTATGTTATGTTCAAATTGTACTGGTTTATTTACAACTGTAGTTTATAAACAGTAGCACAAACATCTTTACATGAAAAAAATCTCGTTGCTGAAGTAGGCACAGAGTCAGAGACTCTTGAGGATATTTTCAGAAGGGATTAGGAAGAGGAAAATGTAGTACAACAGCTGCTGGGCAAAACTATAAATACATGAGCATTGGCCCAGGTGCAATTTCATGCAAATATCTTCAACAGTTCAAGTTCTATTGGTGTTTACTCAGATACTAAGAAGAAGAAAAAAATAAAGTAATTAGTTCCAGAATTAAGGTGCCCTAGCTTGATTCCTAGTAAAATAACTTAGAATAAATGTTTTTTATAAAGGTCAGTTTAACTTATTTTACCTTCTGATGAAGTACCAAATCATAGGCTTTGATTCATATACTCATAAGATTTCATGCAGCAAGGCTAATCCCCACTATCTTTATTTCACATTTTTTGGTGATTTCCCCTCAGTCTACAAAGATGTTCTGCCTTGTCCATAAGAACATTCCTGTACTGAGCTTTGAACAAAAGAACCATTCATGAAAAAGTGGAAAGCTTATGATGAAAATCATATAGTTGTCATCTCCCAAATATTTATTAATTTAGAAGTTGCTACTCAAAATAATATCAACAAATGCTTGAATCAATGAAGGCAAGTGGTTAAGAATATGTTTATCACAGATATACAGCACTGGAATTCTTCCCTAGTTTTGTGTGCATTCATCTTGCTGAATACACATTTGGTCAGTGTGTACTCACTTTTGTGCTGAACCAAAAGGTTTTAAACATGTAAATTACTTAGATATTTTGTTTCTGAGGAGCAAGGCAACTTGTTTTCAACTGTCATATTCTGTCATGAAACATGCATTTCAATGCACACATTCATCTTCACAAGGGAAACAGCCTCAACTTATGAAATGTAAAATTTTGCATCATTAAAAAAATCACAACCCTGTAGTAAAAACTACAGTTAATTTTAATATGTAAAAACAATTCTTACCACCAATTCCAGTTATTTAACCTAGTAGCTGGTAAGACTTTAAAAACCCCTTAATTTTACAAATTGCTTGTATTTTTTCCATTTATCTGCAGCCCAAACTGGACTTAACTGTTTTTAATGCAAAATCAGTACTTTTGAGATTTTTATCTGCTCTGCTCATAAAGCTAAATTTTTTATTAGTTTTTGATACTACCCAGTAGGCAAAATCTAATTTCTAGACTGTAGACAATGGAGACATTTTATTTGCAAGGGATAGTAGTTTAAAAACCATTGTGTTTTCAAGTGCTTCTCTGAATCTCACAGTCCTTCATTCCTTTAACACACTTTTAGGTGAATGCAGCTGCATCTGCTCTTGCAAAGATTCAGATCACTCCCATTAAGGCTGCATTAAAATGAAACAAACTGACCTTTATAATAAACACTTCTCCAAAATAAAATAATAATAATAAAAAAAAACCCCAAACAAAAATCCTTTTCAGAAATGGATAATAATTTACCCTATCTTAAGCCTGCTACTCAGGCACTCCCACCAGCAAACAGAAAAATTCTCTTAAGTTAGTATTCAGTTGGGAAACAGTCAGCTTGTGTCCACATACAGTATCTTGGTTGCTTCTTCTTTATAAACTGGTCTCTACAAAGTCTTTAGTTATTAACTCTCCAAGGCATCCAATACTTTCATGATCTGTTGTTTTATGGCTTTGGTAGCATCACCTGCATTTGGAATCAAATACCTTAAAAAAATTAGAAAAGGCCATCATTAATTCACTATAAAATTTTTCAGTATAAATTCCATAATTCTTTTGATTCTTCCTCTAGGAGGAAGGGAAGAGATCAATGTATTAAAATGAAAAAAATACTAAGAAAATAACATTTAATTCCTGATTACACTATGAAACACTTTCTGTTTGTGAACTTAGAACTGTTGAGGAGTACTTCACAGGCCATCTTGGAAATAAAAATTGACAATGGGATAGGTCAGGCCATTCAAGATCTCTACAGATAGCACTGTCTGGGTGAAGCAGAGCAGTCCTTGCTTGGTTTTTGTTTTGTGGTATGTTTTTGGTTTTTTAATTGCTATAGATAGCTCTAGGTCAATCTGCTGCAGTCCACAAGGTGGTGATGAAGTAATTCAATAAGCAGTAAAGTTCTCTGCAAATTTTTAATTTATCTTTTTTGACTTACTACAAACCTAAGGAGCTAACAGGCATAGAATGTCCCTAGTTAGGTAGAAACTCATCTCCCCTCTTTTATGAAAAGAGACCATCCACTGCCCACAGTTCTCACCAAGGAAGAGGATGAGAAAACATCCAGCTGGTATCAGCAACCTTCACTGTTCTTAAAACAGTGCCAAGAAACAGCAGGCTACACCAGTGGAAAAAAAGCTCCATCTGACCCCTTCCCCACTCTTAAGCATGCATATACTGAGCATGGCAACATGTAACTTCCAGGAATCAGGTTTCAGGGAATCACAGTTTTGAGTTTAGGCTTCTGGACTCCTTGCACAATGCACAGAGAATATCAATCAGATGTCCAACAAAAAAAGAAAAATTTATACCACAGAAGAGTGACCATACTCTTAAATCCCACTCTTCACAAATCTGTATTTTTGCTGCAGAGAGCTGTCCACTTCATTTTCATTTAAGACATACTACAAAAAGAAAATACTTGCACACCTCCCATCCCCAACAACTGTAGAGGTGCAGTTCCTCTCTTCTGGGTCTTGTACACACGCTCCTTGTTTTGCTGGCAAATCTTTTTTTCTAGTTCATATCTGAATTATGTATTCCTGAATAAAATCTATTACTTTTGAACTCAATTCTGGGAATTACAGCATACCCCTGATTTCCAGTGTACAGCATCCTGGATATTACTACCAGTTACACCTCTGCTACTGAGATGGCTTACCTTTCAACTGCCAGAATTTCTATGCCTGAAGTATTGCTATTTCCATATTTAAAGGTGATCAGTTCTGGGTGTTTCTTCTTGGATGTAATTTTGACTACAGAGTTGAGGGCCTGTCGAGACTGTATGTAAGCCAGTCCCTTTCGTGATGGAATCTCCCTCAAACAGTACATATGAGTTGCTGTTACTAGGAGATGACTTGAAGGAAAAGAAAAATACAAATTAGTTTTGTTAATTAATTAAATATCAGATATTTAAAAAGTTAAATTCTATGAATAAACTACATGGAGAGAGCTAGATAATTCAGCTACCAAATCTAAGAAACAGTTTTAATCCTTTCATAATATCTAATTAGCACAGCTCTACAAAATACTTCAGAATTTCCTTGAGTACTATAGCATAGCCATTTCTGAGAACAAGCATGGCATCGCTGCCAGCATTACTGGTGCACAGAGCATGGCAAGTGCCTCCAGCCCCTCTCTCCCCCTTCAATTTTTCCTACTATCTTGTTCTTCAAAGCAAAACTTCACACCAGGTTTTATACATAATTATCATTCTATAACACTGCAAGTACAAGAATGCAAATACAATAACACTTTATTCTATGTTGTTTCACACTTTCACTTTTTTTTAGAACGTGTATCAAGATGGATGTTTTCATTGAATTTAGGATTAATTTCAGTACCTGGGAAACATATGTCCATTTTCTTTTACTTCATTACATGGGAAGCTATACTTCACATCAGGTTTATTTATCCATGTTTGGATGTTGACAACCTCTTTTCGATCATCATCTGACATTGAGGAGCTATCAATTTCATCTGTTTTGAAGGGAGAGGGTAACAATGTTAAAAAAAAAAAAAAAAAGAAAGAAAAATATTTTTACATCCATCAGCCAACTTGTCAGTTTGCTTAAACCCACTGTAGTTGCAATGGTTTAAAGCAAGGTCTATCTAACCATAGAGAATTACAGAGAGGGAAGAAAGAAAAAGGCAAGCATATCTGATACTTCTCTCTTAATTTCCTCTCAACAAACAAGTATTTTTAGCTCAGGGGTATCTTAGGCTGGTCCAATTTGTCCATTCTGTAAAGTTTCACGGATTTCTTTTACATGGACTTGTCTAGACTTTCCTTGAAGCCATATAAACCTTTTGCATTTATATCACCAATATCTTTTGGCAAGGAGTACCAAAACCAAGACAACTACAGTCCAGGAGAGTCTCCACTTGTGGCTTCAGTTTCTTTTACAAGAAGAAATGAACACCTGTTGATCCCTTTCAAGGCCAGGCATTATTTTTGTGGATCACTTTTTGTTCCTTAAAATGCCTCTTTCACATGCCAAAACTTCTAATACTCAGCTGTGCCCTTTGTGAAAGTCCTTTCACATCTTTCCTCATCCTTCTTACTCCTCCTTGAACCTCCTCCTGTTGAAATATTGTTTCTGACATCAAGGGCAGAAGACACACAATATTTAATGTCTGGGCGAACCATAGATTTTTGTGCATTTGATCTGCTTTTCTGACTACTAATGAGTACTTGTTATAAATCCACTGCTCCTGGACACAGCAAAATCACTCTACCACTTTGGATCTGAAACTAGAAGCAGTTGGGGTTTTTTTTCCATGTCTTTCTTCCATTAAATTCATACTGAATTTCATGTGCCATTTTACTACCTAGTCATTCAGATTAGCAAAAGACTTACTGCCTTGTTGTCTTTGGCTTCATATCCTTTTTTAAGGACATTAAAAAACGTACTCAAACCCAAAATTTTCAGCACAGACCTCTGTGAAACACCCAAAACTCCTGCAAGTGTTATTACTTAGTTGCAAAATACTGCTTTTATCGGTAAATATGGTGATTATGTTTACATAGTAATTTTTGTGCTTCGTTAGAAGAATTTAAGCAACCTAGTTATCTAAAACAATGAACTCCATACAAATATTAACTCCATACAAATTACTCCCAGAAATAACTCAGGACAGCTCTTTAAAGAGCCTTTTCCAAAGCCAGTTTCCTACACTTTGTTAAACTATTTACTTCAATGCAAATCAGAATTTGAAACACATTTTGGAAAAGGTTTTCACCAAAAAATACATTATGAAATTGAAGCAATTGGAACAATAATCCACCCTCATGTCACAGAATCACAGAATGGCTGAGGATAGAGGGGATGTCTGAATAGAAGGGTCTAACCCCCCTGCTCGAGCAGGTTTACCTAGCCATTATTACAGCTGACTGCAATTACTTACTACAGAAAACCCCCAAACACTAGAACTTCACAAAACCAATTATACAGAAACAAGGTGTTTTTTTTTTTGCATTCTTCTGTATCAAGATTATATATATTTCACTTCACATGTGTTGGCTTTGCTTACTCAAATTGCACTGGTTCTGCTTACTTACCAAGTGTAATAGTGCTTTTAAAAGCAAATATTAAACAGAACTTAGCAAATAATCATTACTGAAGACATGCTCTAGACAATGTCTTGAAGGAGCTGGCTTTCTGATACTACACAGACTTTGCCAACACTATTGTGGATGCTCAAAGAACTGTGCCCACTTAATTACACAGCATTTGGAGAAATAACTTGTTAGCATTAAAGCTTCTACCTGATAATTTCACTTTGCTTCTTCAAAATTTTTATTGCAGATGATGATCAGCTGTTTGTTATCAATGCTATTTAAACTTGTGACGGTCATTAATCTATCTGAATTGCTTCTTTTGCATGTCAAAGATTCTCAGACTCATTACTTGTTTCTCCCATGGAAGACAAATATGCCTTTTGGCCACAGAAGAGTTATTTGTGAGATGATGACTGGGAGTGGGCTAAAACTACCAGAGCAAAATCAGGGCAGTAGTAGGTCTGCACCATTCTAATGTTAGAACTGCTCTCTAAAAAAACTCCAAACAAACCTTTATGAAATGTGTGGTGTTCCAGTTTTGCCTGTAGTTTTTCAGCTAGATAAAAAATTTAAATAAAAAATTGCACTTTTTTTCCTACAGTAATCTGCATGCATATCAAAAGATGAATCAATTATTAATAGATTTAGTGCTGAAAAGCAAAGTCTGAAACACTGGAGAGGTGTGCACACACATTAGCTATTTAAAGTCTAGCTCCAACTATGTTTCAGAAATTCAGATCATTACACTAACTGACAGTACTAGACATTTAAACTGAGATTAAACAGGCAAAGTAGGTAGTTTACATTTCACTTGCTGTCATATGTAATAAAGGTATATTGGCCAGTTTACATGTACAAGATCAGTGTAGAAAAAGATCTTTACTACAGAAATAACAAATGAAGACGAAAGAACCACTAAATCTGCTTATTTCAATTTCTTCCTGTTGGCTGTTTGGTATCTGCCACAAATTATTTTTTATGTAATCTGTTACTACATATTTGAAGCAGGTTGATCCTAGGCATTACCATAACAGACATGAACAACAATGACAAGCATCATATTGGAAGACAAAGATGTAAGATACACTCTTTGATTTAGTCCAATTTAATAACTTTGTCTAAATAAGCTAATCTAGGTAAGAGAAAAAGCTTCTACTGTACCAGTATCATATTCTTCTTCATCTCCGATGCTGAATACTGGCTTCACACCACGGTAGGGTTTTCCTACTCTGTCACTGCTGCTGACATGTCTGTCGGCAACGAAAAGGGCAGGAGAGGACATGGGACAGGAGAAGAAAAGTAACTTTCAAACTGATGGTCTGAGTTCCACAATAACATATTAGCAAAATGTAAACACAGCTGTGCAACAGAGAAGGACAAGAGAATTTCATGAAGCTGCCTGCAAGGAAGACGTGAGTGACCCATCAAGCAACTTGGTTAGTGAAAGCACATAGTTCAGTCACTTTGTGAGGCTGACTGTTGTAACAAAGAAAGTGAAAAGAAATGCTGTTTTGTTTTAAAAAACCCCCAACTTCTGCTCACCTTCTCAAATGGCAACATACATTAGAGACCTGAAAACTGTCAACATGCTAAGGTTCTAGCATGAAACTAAAACATATCTGGACAGCCATGGGCAGCTTCACAAGGATGCCAAATTTATATGAAGAAAAAACCAAATACTATTAACTAACCTGTCTGGCAGTTAACTTTTCTGGTTAATTCCTGAAAAGATAACAAAATGCCTTAAGAACTACACAGTGGGGTTTTTACAAACCATCCAGAGTAGTCTAAACCCTGACTTCCTGTTCATTACATCCAGCTCAAATCACTCCTTGAAATATTTGGTCAAAGAACTCCTACTGCTACAATCCCTGCACCATTGTAATACTAATGTCAAAAATGAAATTTAAATTGTTTCTACAGATCATATAAAATGACACAAACACACACAACTGAATCCTGTGACAGTAAGATTGCAAATCATGAGATATTTTAAAGCTCCAGCTCAGAATGCTGTGATTACATGGTCACAGCTGAATTAAAAGCCCTTGCCCTAAACTGTTAAGAATACCCGAAAAATATGAGAAAAACCTGAAAGTTCATAAAGCCACAAAATAGGCAATTTCTGTAAAAAAGAAGTTCAAGATTTTAGCCTTTAAGAAGTGGCAATGCTTAGCAGTTTTAAAAAACCCAAAACAAAACCAGAAAACTTGCTTGTCCCTTTCCTCCAGTTCAATAATCTCCTTCCCCATATTGTGCATTTATGTTTCCTACAAACTCTAAGCCCTGATTCCTGTTTTATGTACATTCAGAAACTCCAGTTTAAATGCTACTGTAGAACGAAGCTGGACAGGGAACAGGTTTAGTAATAGGTAAATTAATGCTACAACTTGTGGATACCTGAAAGTAGAATTGAGAGTTAGGAAAGAAACCAAGATTTTCTATCTGTAAAATTTACTAATATAAACAAAAGAAGGAAAATTTTAAAAACCAAACGAACAGAAATGCAGTCTACAATGGCACAAAAATAAACATACAGTAACATGCTCATTAGTGTTTAAGACAATAAGCATCAATGACACTGACAACTCAAGAGGGCATTGCTTCTACATGGAGGTTTTTGTAAATATGCTTTAGTAATACATAACCAATTGAGTAAGAAGCAGCACATTTAAATAATGTCAAATTAATTATACAGAGAGGATCTAAGAGCAGATCTCACTGGTGTTTATCAATTGAAGTTAGTCAAGACAAGAGATTAAAAAAGAGTAAAAAGCTACTTTATAAAAACCTGGTAACATCTTAAACTAGAAATTGTGTCCCTTTAACCTGTTTACATGGTTACAAACTGAATGCAATGTCTTTTGGTGGCAAACCTGCCAAATGAAACATCCTGGTGATAAAACCAAAGTAGATCTAATTGAATGGATGCAGAAAAAATGTCATTCTAAGTTTTTAAGAACTGTAATTTTAAGAAAATACTCTAGGAATATATAGTGTGAGCTAATTTATTATTGCATCTACCCGATGAAAGAAGATATGCAATAGGAGTGGAAGGAATAAGCAAAATAACCAAAGTAAGCTTCTTGGTTACAAACACAGATTCATGCATCTCTGAGTTATCAAAGGGTCCTCATATTTTTAATTTGGTATTTTAACACTTTCTTACCATATTCTAGAAACAGATCAACAAAGATCTGTTGGGGTACAACCCCTATGATCTTTAGTATTTCTAAATTAACAAAACATATTATTTGCTATTGGGTCATCCCCATTGTTCTTTTATAGAATACTGGTTAACATTACCATTGATTTTGCTCACATAAACAACACCTTTCTGTGATGCTTTTGGGTGAATCCCAGCTCAAATTATGTGCAAACTACTTGAAAGAAAAATTATTCAAAAATCTTTGAAAACCCACTTTTAAATTTTCAATATTTATCCAGCATTAATCTTCATGCATTTCAGCATAAGAAGGTCAAAAGCTACAGATCTCCTAAAGTATAACCAATGTTCCAAAGTGATTATGCATGAGCTGCTCTTCAATTATCACAAGCAATTTTATACAAACTCAATTCACAATTTTTATTTCTGAAAAAATTATAAGACACTGTGAGGCAAATATGAAGGGTCTCCACATTTGCATGAAATGCAGTAGTTACGTGAACAAGATGAGGTATAATTGCAAAGCATATTTACTTATTACAATTTTTCTTTTCCCAGTAATGAGCATGTCTGTTTCTATCACCATGTGATAAGAAGCATAAAAATTTGAGACTTCCAGACAGAATTTCTGTATGGGTTCCCTGTCAAATCTAAGTTCTGATGATGTTTCATGAACAGTTTACTTCTCGTACTTATAGTCTCTCTTGTTAAAAGCTTAAGCCATAATTTGTTCAGTAATTGCTCCTGGTGTCTTCTACTAGTAAAGGTTGCTAATAAAATGTATATAAGAAATGACAGGCTAAAAAAAATTCCATATAAAGCAATAGTAAGAAAGAGAACAGAAATAACAAAGCAAAAGCTAAGAGAAGAAAGCACTGCAAATACATTTTCTTCCTTTAGTCTCTTGACCAGTGCTTGTAAAAAGAAATTGTTTTAATATATTCCAAAAAATTAAATTAATATCAAAATATGCAAGCAATCTTGTCAGTGTAACCAATGCTTACAAACATTGTGATGCCATGCTAAATACAAGAAAGGTGGTTTTAGTCAGACTGCTTAATTATCAAGCTTACCGCTCCAGGCTTGCTCTGTCTGGCCAGGAAATATTGAAAGGTATTCTACAGTACATTGGGGCAGAGGACAGAACAAAAGAATTAAAAAAAATGTAAAGGAAAAACCTAGATAAATAGCTGAAATTCTCTATATTGGTAATCTATCTTCCTCAAGGAGAGTGCTTGTAAATAAAAACAAGGCTTCATGAAAGCTGGACTCGAGGTAAAGAAATACTTGCAAAAAAAAATCTACTAGAAGATGCATTTCCTATGCTACCTATGGCTTATGTGTAAGCATTACTTGATTTCACAGAATGGCTCAATGACCTTAAAGACTTCTTGTTCCACCCCCTGCCCTGCACAGGGACACCTCACACCAGACCACGTTGCTTAAAGCAGCCTGGCCTCAAGCATTGCCAGGAATGGGGCAGCCACAGCTCCCCTGGGCAACCTGTGCCAGTGCCTCACCACCCTCACTGTAAAGAATTTCTTCCTAATATCTAATCTAAATCTAAAACCTCTAATATCTAATCTAATCTGAACCCTCTTTCAGTTTAAATCTTCACATTCATTCAGTTTAATTCTTCACACAGCAAAAGCTACTACCAAATGGTATTTAAGAATTTTTTCCTGTAACTGTAGTAATTTAAGAAAAAAACATTTTCCAACACAAAAAGAGGGAATGACCTGAGGTACCAGACTGTTAAAAACTACTCTTCATTTGGCATGTATTTTAAATCCTGCTATCAAACAAATACTAGGTCTTCGAGATTCTTAAACAGCAGCATCTTGGTATTCAACATACAACTTCAAAGGCTGGAATTTAAAGAACTACAGCAGGTGTTGCATTTCAAGCTCTGACAGATGAAAGCTGTTATTCTTGTATTTTGTTAAGAAAAGTCTTTGGAATAGTGGCTTCCAAATTTGAAAGTGTTCTTCAATCTACTTGCACATTCTCATTCCTAGCTGTACTTGAAGACACAAAAATCAAACAAGGGTGGATTCTGGGTTTGAAAATCAGCTTTACATAAGGACAGGAATCAAGATCTTTAAAAGAGTTAAACTTAATTTGACAAAATGCAGCAGTGAGAAAAACCAAAACAGAACAAAACCAACCAATCAAAAAAACCAGAATCCTGCTGTCATGAATCCATTTCATTAGTCATGATGAGGAAGAACTGAAATAAAAGTGAAATCACTATTCACTTTTAGACTGAACACAAAATTGAGACACAGTAAGAAATGAAATTAAATGACAAATTCTAGATAAACATTCAAGCCAGCAGGGACCCACGTTGGCCTTGTAATACTAAGGCAGCACAGTAGGCTCCATGGGTCATGATAAAATTGTGAGGAGAGTAGGGGTAGAAAATTTAAAAACTGAATATGGAAGACAATGTTTTCCTAGTTAGCCCAGTTTTCACACTTATGAAACAGCCACATGAAACAGAAGTCATTGCTCCCAGCTAATGCACAGTGAGACATCAATGACCCACCTGTCCACTGGAGTAGATGTATTTTCAATAAAACTGATAACTTTCTCTTTCACATTCACAGATTTAGTCTTCAAAGCAACCGTCATTTTATTCACTAGGGACTTCACTCCTTTTCCATCACCTGAACCGTTAGGAGAATCACCCTGTAAAAGTAATTCCTCTCAGGATTAATCATGTAAGAAACGTTATTTCATCTCAATGAATTTATTAAAAAGGAAATAGACTATAAAACAGTAATTTAGTTTTTGGCTCAGTAGAACATTAATTACAGAACTGAGTATTTCTTTAGAGTTCTGTCAAATAATAGCAATGATATGTGACCGAAGAAAATATGATCTCATAAAGCCAGCTTGACAAACTATATTACTACGCATTCTGCTATGAACATCTAGACAAAGGAATCCTATTAGTGAAACACTGCATTCAAATTAAAAGCTAAATTCTACACATAATATATCAGCTGTAGAAAAGATCCAATATTGGGCTTTGCCATGAAATTGTATGCCACATTATAGTAACTTATTCCCAGAGTGAGTAAGAGCCAGAAAATAGTTGTTTATTACATGCTGGAGAATGACTACGGCAGGTTCTTACCTACAAACTCTTCCACTCAAGAGGATAAAAATGTTTAGGTCACCTCTGACCAGACAGTGATCACAGTTTGAAATTAAACACACAAGTAAAAACAGTCATGACTTGCAATAACACATTTTATGGAATAGAATGAGGAATATGAAGAAAATATTCAGCACACCTGGGGCTCCCATCCCACTGTAACACTTGTGCTAAAAATTTACTTACATCAACAGAGCTTATGCTATTTCTTGAGCCTGAGGTACTAGCAATCCAGTGGCCATATCCATTTTCTGGTCCTTCCACATTGATATCTGCTAAGTGCTGCTGCAGGGCTGTTAAAAGGCCATTAAAAACATTCAGAATTACACTGGACTTAGTCTGTTGATGAAAATATTGTGTTTACCCAAGACTAATAAATAACATTTTTTTCTCCACAATTTAATACAACAGATAAATTCAGATATCACTATAATAATCCCTGTCTTTTCTTTCAGTAGTACAAAGGCATTAAGATAATCTAATTATCTAATGCCTATTTATCTCTCTAATATACTAATTGTTTTAGTAAACAGTTAAAATACAGCAGCAATTAAAAATAAATCACTGCTTTGATCTTGAAGACAGCTCTTATGACACTGCACATACTGGTTGATAACGCCTCTACACACATACTGTAGCACAGATGTCTCCATTGTTGTAGAGCCTGATTATTTCCAGCAACATCAACTGCAGAATTATGAATGGTTGATTTAAGAAATTGTAACAGCAATTAATAGTAATTATGAAGTTGCATCTTCATATGAATCTGCAATCTACAGTGGCTAAAACATCAAGAATGATAAGTTGGAAGAAGGAGTGAATTTCCCCAATTCCTGCATTAATTTTTCACCACTCAGAGATTTGAGTAAGCCCTAAGAGTTAACCACAAATGTCCAAGTGCACAGTATTTACTTACACAAAACAAAAACCTGACAAATAAGACGTAGTTACAATTCATTTAGATGGTTTTTAGCAAAAGCTTCATAAAAATCCCAACAACGTTAAGATAAAGACTTTTCAAGTAAAAGTTCATTATTAATAAGCTTACCCATAAAGCCTCCTTTGGCAATGCTTACATACTCCTTATTTTTCTGCAACAGAAAAGACAGTTCTGATCAGAGCAAAAACCTGTGGAATGAGTTTGGCAAGTATGGTAATGAAACAGTTTCTTTACTAAAAACTGTAAACTGAGTAATGTAAAAAACACTTAACATTTTAATGGGACAATGTTTTGCCATTTACCATCAATGACACATGCAGACACACTTCATTTCAGCTGTTAAATCAATGGCTAATTGTACCTGTAAGAAATGTGCTAACACCATGTTCATATACATATCTTCTTCTTCCCTGCCACTGCCCATGAAGCAGAGGTGTTCCCCACCAGCTATGGAGCCAGACTCAATAGACTGTTTTTGTGCTTCTAACAGGGATTTTACAGACTGTGCAAATTCTGAGGGGTTTTGAAGCATCTGTGGAATGAACAAACAAAAAATGCTGTTTGACACCAAGATATTGTAACACGAGTTGTGAAAGGAGACAAACTTTGAGAATGCTTACAATTTGTTGAGCACAAACGAGGCCACATCAGCACTTTACAAGTCACATACACACAGAGAGAACCTGATGAGACCTCATGTTACATAAAGAATACTGTGAATGATGGTCCTTTACTTCCTCACCCCACTTGCTCTCCCCAGGAAAGAAATACACCTAACATTTATTAGTTTGTTAGATTTTTGAAGGCTTCAAATAATAGTGGAACAAGTCTGTGCAACTTTCATGTTGCATTAATTTGGTAATACAGCAGCAGGACTGGTTTCCATATTTACACATGCTTGGGCACAACACATTCGAACTTCGGAGATTTGAAACCCTTAAAATTACCCAGAATTTCTAGATGCCAGTAAAGTCTTCCTCTTGTTGTCTCCCCACTAACCTCTTTCCTATTTACTTATCAAGATTTGGGGAAAGAAATTACAATTGAGAGTACAAGGAGGTATCTGTGATTCTTTGTACTCTCAAAAAGTTAAGGCTGTGATCTCTTGAAGGTCTACTATGCATGCAAAAACATGACTTCTGTATGAAAGAGATGGAGAAACAAGGACTTTGTCAATACAGCTAAAATTTTAACCTGTGTTTGTGGGGAAGGTATTTATTTAAACTCCTAAGGGAATTTTGACCTGTAACTGGATTAAGGGGGGGCAGGGAGGGACCAGAAGGGATTCTCATTATCTAGCCTTTACAGTGGATTAAATGATGAAGGACAAAGTCACAAGTACACAACCTAGTCATCAGTAAGGCTGAATTTTAACTGGGGTTTTCCTAGAGATAAAGGCTGCTGCTTTATGATACAAGTCCTAAATCTCACTACTTCCTCTATCTCTAAACGAGATGGATTCCAAAGTGCTTTCTTTCCCCATTGTCTCCCCTTACAGTAATTTTTGTGTACTTTGCACATACAAGAATATTAAATGCACTGAAATTTCATTAATGACTTTTAATCACAAAAATTTTTCCCCATAATATTTTCCTGGCATTGAACTTCTAAAAACAAGGATGAACCTGGTGACATTCATCCACCATGGTTCATGAGGATCCTAATCATACCAGCTGACATACGCTGCAGAAGTTAATTCCAATATACAATTTAAATACATATGAACTGATCACATCTAATTTAAGACTTGTTTTCATGGACTCTTTTTTCATATACTATCAGCTTTTTGTACTACGTAATCATTTATAATGCTTATTTCTACTCCACTGAATATGACATTCAATTAAGGCTAGCAGACCACCCACATAGCACAGGGAAAAAGTTTTTTCCTAAATGATTTTTGATCTAGGTTAAAACCCACACTGTATCAAAGAATCATTTAGGTGGAAAAAACCCTTGTCATTGAATCCAACCACGAACTTCACACTGCCAACTCTCCACTACTAAGCCACGTCCCCAAGTGCCACGTCTACAGCTAATAAACACCTCCAAGGATGGTGACTCAAGCCTTTCCCTGGACAGCCTGTTCCAATACTTGACTACCCTTCTGGGGAAGAAATTTTTCCTAATATCTAACCTAAACCTCCCCTGGTACAACACAAAGCCACTGTTTGTTACTTGGGAGAAGAGACTGACGGCCATCTTGCTACAAGCTCCTTCAGACAGTTATAGAAAGCACTAAGGTCACCCTTCAGCCTGCTTTACTCTCCTATGTAATTATATTTGTGCATATAATACTGAATAATTAGAGAGGTAAAGATATTAGATGCAGGATTGAACTTAACTAAGGTATAAAAGCCTTTTATGGTGTATATCCATATAAATCATTCCATACAGCTTCCATAGGCTGGTTAAAGTAAAATAGTTGAGGGCTAATCTAGAAGTGATGAATATACTGCTGAAATGGAAGTGATTTTGGAAGAAAAAAAAAGGACAAAGAAAAATACAACTGAATGTTCAATTAGGAATTCATAATCAAATAGAAAGTACAAAATCTTTATTGAAGTTATTAATCCGCAGCACACCTCAGTGCCAAAATTAATGCACTTTCATATTGTATTGCAAAAATTTTAAAGAAGGAACCAAATCCTTTTCAAGATAAATGCCCTGTAAAAGCAGACTGTAACAAGACTGGCTGAGGCAAAAAAAGAGACAAAGAAAAAAAAAAAAGTGCTCTTTAAAAAAACTAATAACACCTTTCACTGGAAATTAGGACACTAGAAAGAGATTTCTCCTGATTGTATATCTTTAGCCTATAAGGGTTTCCATCCCTAACCAAAGAAGAGGAAGTCCGGAATCCCAAATTCTAATGTCATTAAGGACTAAACTTCTCGGTAAAATGATGGTTCTACCATCATCTTTAGAGAAGCTAATTCTTGAAACCTTATATCACATACCTAGACACTGCAGTCCACAGACTAGAGCCTAAAGTAAGGATACTTTGTTTTTCAAAGCA
>VZTR01018855.1:189262-217668 GCA_013400775.1 Chaetops frenatus
ATTTCTCTCCCCTTCTATCTCACTTAGGATTCAAATGCCAGTAAAGAAACAGAAAGCATACAAACCAAATCTGAGTCTAAATGAAATGCTGTTGATAAATGCCCAGCATTGTACTGCTCTGCAGGACGACAATCCACTACAAAGAATCTCACTCCTTCCTGAAAGAGAAATTTTTAGATTTTAAAATTGCATAATTATTGAGAGAATGCAATTACATTCTAATACTAATTCTAATACTCCAGGAACTGCTCAAAGGGGCTAAGAGCTATTAAAAAAAATCTTACTTTATTTGACTAATCTGAACTTTTTCGACAGTTACCAGACCACCAGCAGTATTCTAGTATCAGCTTTCCATTAACTCATCAGCTTGTGCATGGGAAAGCATCATCTGAGTGCAATTATGTAATTTCTACTGAGAGGAAACACAGTGGCTATGAGACAGACCAAGAGTCCACTACCAATGAGCACAGCACATAAGGATGGGTTTATATCCCACCAATTTGGACAGGATATGAACAGATGCTTAACGTTATTTGGATGAGGAAAAAACCCAAACAAACTGTGCACGACAAAACTGGGGCCTGGAAACTGTTACAAGAAATCAATAGTCAATAAGAAACACTGTAATCTAACTACATTATGATCCATAAACAGGTCTTAAATATTTCTAGTGAAGTCTCTGCATCTATGTCTGCAATTAACTTCTACTGAAACAGGTTTAATAAATTTTCCTTTTTTCATTTAAACCTTTCATTGACAAAAGAAAGATATTCCTTAACACTGTTCTTCTCAAAGGTACTGAGTAGTGAATTTTAAATTTTCCTTTCCAGTAGCTACATTTTGAAAGGAATTCAAATTACTGAGATACTACTTTCAGCTCACACTCCTCAAATTCAAATCAGCTGTCTTAGGCTCTCCTATGCTCCTTGCTACAGCACAAATGCATTGAAGACAGCAGATCATTTACAAGGGAGAAAACTTCAAGACAAAAATATTTTTCCTCAAATAGCAAATACTCATTTGTGCTGTTAGCATTTAAAACTAATGGTTAGTGATTGATTCTTTTCCTTTTCCATGAAATTTGGGGGGGAAGGTTAATTCAGTATACTGACTCCTTGTTGCTGATTTGCTTGCAGAATCTCGGACACAGAAACTGCTAGACAGAGAGCCTGGCTCAAGTCTGTGTCATCATCTTTGAGGCCCAACAAGCTGCTGCCAAAAAGACTGTGGTTGTCCTAATAAGGAAAGGAAAAAAAAAGATTAACTGAAGCCATTGTCTTTATGTGTGGAAGTTTAAAATAAAACTATTTATCAAAATATCCACAAAGTCACAAATATTAAGTTCCACACATGCGTATCCTGCCCATATAGTAACGAAACTTTTGATCAACTGAAATTCTTTCTGAAAATCATGGCAAAGTCTGCACTTCCATTACAAACATGCTCGTTCACCACTTTGACAGTGCCTCTGGTATTTGGTTTTTAGTTGTTTGTTTTGGTTTTTTTTCCCCACAAAAAAACCTCCCATACCTATCTACACACATCAGAGAAAGTACATACGAACCAAATGCAATGGCTATCAAATACTTTTATTTCATTCATTCACTAAGTCAGATCTCATGAGTAAGGAAGAGCTGCAAAAACAGTGCATGTGATAATAGATTTATCTACAGTAAGTGATATTTTCCTCTTCGCTATTGCAATTACAGCTAGGACAGCTGTGCAGTGTACTACAATGCAATTGTGTCAATATGAAGTTTAGCTTCATCAGCTCTTACAAGAACCTCATTTGGAAAATGAGGTTATCAGTCATGAAAGTGAGAAGATTGCAGGGAAGCTTCTAACATGTTTTACTTAGCCTTATCTTTCAAAGATCCTAACAGTAAATACCATCAAAGTAACAACATGAAAAAATTGTTTAAAAAAAGAATATTGCAATGAAATATTCAAAATTACTGTCAGCAGTTTAAACACTCACCAAAAAGGAGAGAATTTCAAAATTAATGTTATTACCTTCCTGAAGGAAGCTGGAGTTTTGCTACAGTAATATTGTGCCAAAGAGAAGAGATCTTCTATATCCTCTAAATCAAGATTGGCTGGTGATGTTTCTAAGAATTCTGAGACAGACAAACAACATAAATGCAACACTATTTCAGACACAGAAATTAAGCAACACAGATATTTTCAAATCATAAAAAACCTTATTTTTAAAAAGACATAACAATCTGACATAATCAATACACTTACTGATTAAACATGAATATTCATCCACTCTCCAGATGAAAAGAGAAGATAGAGGAAATACTCCTTATCCATAGAAAACTTATGCTTTTTGCTAGAAGCTCAAACCTTCTATGCAAATTATTTTTAGCTACATTCTTACTTCTGTATAGTTTTAGCTTTCAGTTCTAATTCTAAGTCAGCTACTTTTTCTAAAGAGCTCTGGCCACAAGAGTCTTTTAAAATGAGTATGTAATTAGTAGCAGTGTTCTCTGTCCAGGATAACACAAGGGTTTAGTTCTGCAGTATATAGCAAAGACCCAAAATTCCAAGCATTCTCATTTTGAGCTACTAGAGATTATTAATTACACTGTATTATGTATATTAAAAAATACAAAGGCAAGAGTTATTTAAATTTCATACAGAAATTTAATGCATTTTCTATAAAAACAATGAATTAGACTCAAATCAAGTGCTCATGAAGACAATCCAGAAAACGCAACAAATGCAGTAGCTTTAAAGAAGGATTTGACAGGTGTTGCTTTGGGCTTAGAAAGCCTATTTTCTGGTGATTGTTTCCAGTACTTCAAACTGAAGTATAAAACTAGGTGTGGGAGCTCTAAAAGGAATAAGGAAAGAAGGTCAAGGACAGGGCAGCAAAAGAACAGTAAGAAAGGAGTGAGTGGGTGAAGGGATTCATTAATGAGAAAAATCACATGGAAATAAACAATCTAACTCTTTAGCAATAAAAATAGTAATAAATGGGGATTACACTATATAGTAAATATTTCACTAGCAGCTATGTAAGAGAAGTACTTACTTATCATTTCTTCTTTATCTGATTCTTGTGCTAAGATAACGTCTCTGAAAACAGTAAAGTCACAGGCATAGATTAAGTCAGTAAAACCAAAATAAAACAAACCTGGATTAAAACAGTGTCAGCAAAGAATGTCCCAAAGAATTAACTATACACTTACTTTGCATTGACAAGGATGATCAACATTAAGAAATAAATAAAAAACGGATCTGCTTGTTGTAGATATCCATCCCATATTGCCTGAGTTACTTCAGCTGAACAGTAGTATGAGAAGAGGCTTCCAAGCTAAAAATTTCGAAAATAACGTGAGAAAAAGCAGTTACCAGGACCAATCTTATCAGGAATACCTTTCTAACAGAGATACAAGATAGCTAAAAGAAAAAAAAAAACCAACAAAACTTAGATAAAACCTACATCTGCAGAGTGTACTGAAAGAAGGTTCTAACCTTTAAACCAATTTTTATGGAAACAGTGCAAAACACTACAGATTATCTGTGAATAAATATGACTATTGTAAAGCCAAAGTTGGCTGTACACTGCTAGCCTTGCAAATTCAACCACAGATAAAATCAAGCTGGAATACTGTTTAGCTCCCAGCCACTGCTAAATACCAATTATACCAACAAGACAATCGTAAGAAAACATATTTACTCAAATATCATAGCAATTAGGGCTTTGAAAGGATCCTGTAAACATAATTATTTTTATTTTCCACAGTAGAATTGGGCTAATTGAACATGGTTGCACATTAGTTTGACAACATCACTTACTTAGGATTATATTATGCTGCTTTATGACTGAGTAATCAAACATTTGCAAGCATCAGAAAATTTTCATTACCATTTAAGAAACTCTTTGCCTGTTCCCATGTTCCCACTTGAAAATATATCCTCTCTGATATGCAAAGTTCAAAGCAGATAAAAGGTAGGAACTTCTTTCCATACGTGCCAGATACCATTTACAATCACACCTAACTCAAATGCATACCACCTGACTTCACTGGGGTCTTACTGAACTTGCTGATGCACACTAATTCTGTATTAACACAGCTACAGCTTTCAGAAGCTTGATATCTGTTTTTAGACACTATCATGGAATATTTCAACACTTGCTAGTATAGTTTTATAGCAAAAGATAAAAAGATCTATTAAATTCTGACTCAAATGCAACTGAAGAAAAAACGTCCATAAACAAGGTGACAATGACAGGTCTCTGTATGTTGCTTATATATTTTTATGTATTAGTGAAATACCTATATAGACTGAGCTTTTTCACAGATGAAACAGGGAATTTTACTGTAATCTCATTATATAAAATGAAGCTTAAGATTTTTTCCTAAAGTTGTACACCAGGAAGCTTGGCATTGAGGACTGGCAGCTACATCAGCTTACTTTACTACCACCTTTCAGAGAGAAGATTCTTTATTCTAATCAGGTTCCAAAATTCTAATAAACAACTTCAAAGAACTTTGGATTTACTACAAAAAATTCTATTAAAAAATGGTAATTGAGTGGCAAAAAAAAGACCTGATTTCTCTTTTGAAACCTCATAAGACTGACAAGAGGCAGATTTTGAGACTATGAAAATTTTTATTACATATTTTTATATTAAAATTGGCAGCAGCCTTAAAAAAACCCCAAACAACCCCAAATACAGACCTCACAGTTTAATAATTCATTTCAGTCTTCTTTAATTGAAAATACACAAAGTTGAAAAAAATTTACATAGCCAAGGAGCATGAAAGAAGAACCTAGAAGAGCTCATAGGTCAAAGCCTTCTCTGTTAAATTACAGACTTCGCCTGTGCAAGCACAGCATCATAATTTTGTATTGCATATACTAAGTAGCATTGAAACAAACATTTTGTTGTAGTCCTGCTACAAAAACTTTATAAAAAATGACTGAGGTAAGCATCTTTGTAACTACCCACTATTTGAAGCAGTTTTGAAAAGGAAATGACTAATGCTTTAAAAGTGGTAAGATACATGTGCCTAAATTCTAAAAGACACACATATATGTCTTAGCTGGGAGGTTTTTAAAACAATTCATGCTTCAGCTTTAAAAGACCTGTTAGACTGATATTTATCCATATCTATAAAATACAGCTGCCCACAATCAAAACTAACATCAGAGCTTCTTGCTTTTTGCGTATGTCAGCTGCTCTCATTCTTCCTTACTCCAAGAAGTTCCTAACATCAGTGGCTCAATAAGAACTTACCCAGTGCAATAAAAATGTGACATTAACAAGACCCCACCTCACGTTAAACACTAAAGACAAAAAAGCCCATACTATATTAAAACATGCAACTTTTTTCAATATATGCAGTTCTAATTGCTTGTACTACTCTTCCATAAACTAGCAATATGTACTTAAATTTTAACAGAAATTTATTTTTCATTATGTTTCCCTACTTTCACTTTATTACCCAGTTGAGTGCATATGAATCTGGAGTCATCTTCTTGGTATCAAGAAAGGAGCAGAGTTCAGGCTCATGGTACTGAAGCAACAGTCTAAATAGATGAAAGGGTCTTCCTTTCATGAAACAATCCCTAAAAAGTAGCAATGAAAAGAATAAACTCCCCTGTAATATTGCAGTTTCCAGAATTACATTAGCAATTCTTTACTATCTGAGATTACGTAATTTCCTGTACACTGCTCTTTAATTCACAGGGACTGATCATGAAGTCAACTTGCCTCAAGAGTCAAAAAACCAAGCAATCAAATCAACAAAAAACCCACGAACACTGAAACCCTCATTAAATTAACAAGGCAGCAAAAAGAGTGAAATACTGTCAATACTTGACAGATTATATAATACAGAAGTATTTAAAACAGATTTAAATCTCAAAACAAGGCGAGCATGGTACCAATGGAGCGGAGATTTGCTGATCTAGTATAAACTGGATATCTACATCTTTCATTCTCTCACTGAAGAGAAAAAAACAAGCAACAGTCTACATCTCATTGAAACACCACCTAGATTCCTACAGAGAAGCTCAAATACTCTGCAAGCCTTCTACAGTTGAAAGCACATGAGTTAATGTGCCCATAACACCACTATCCCCAAACAGCTCACAGAGCCCAAAAGGGTTTCAGAGCAGAAAGAGACATGAGCTGAGTCAGGTGACAGGACTGATAAATGCTTCCTGTCACTACAGCAAACATGCACTTTTCATATTTTGGGCACAAATCCATCAGCCAGGGTGGATTCCCCTCTCCAGGCAATCAGATTAAGATCTTTAATTAAAGACTACTCAGCCTTGCTGAAGTGTCATAATGCTCCAGCTTACATAAAAACTTATTTTAGTGAGAGCACCTACATAACAACATAGAAAGTGGAAATTTAATATTTTTCATTAAAAATATCTAACAATTAAAAAAAAAATCAGTCCCAACTCAATAGAACATCAGGAAAATATCAACTACTTCTAAAGAGTTTTTGAGACTTAATTAGTGCTTATGAATTACTGTTTCTGAAGGGATAGAACTATTTTAGACACCAAAAATGCTAGAAAAGGGACCAAAAAACCACTTTCACATAACCTACGTGAATTAGTTAATAAACAAATGTTTCTGATACTGCATGAAAGGACAGTTCTTTAAAGGCATATTGAGTCTAGATCAGTCACATGCTAACTCTTTGCATCCTAAACCAATCCAATCATCTCCTGGATTTCAAACCGAATTTATTATCATGTGAATGAATCTGACAACATTGCTACAAACAGAGCTACTCTAGCCAAAACCAACATGCACATCTTTTAGAGAATACTTCTAACGCAAATAAAAATAGTACATATAGGAAAGAAAGAGTTTTACCTTGGAATGAATTTATTCATGATAGCATAGAAGCAGTTGTACAAATCACTGCGGGGCAAATGAAGGTGCACCAGAGGTTTGAGCAGATGAATCCAGCCGAGGCAAGAACTGTATTTAACATTGCGGGATTTACAATAAAACGTAATAACAGACTCAATATCCGAAATTAATACTGACTTCTCTTCTTCTGCCACCGACAACTGGTCTGAAATAGGCACAGTAATATAAACTGTGTTAAAGGCTTTTCAAGGAAATTGGATGAGATTATTTCCTAGCACAATTGCACCAATAGGGACTGATTGGGGAAAAAAACCAAAAAAACCAGACAAACAAAAAGCTGGCAAATTTGGATGAAATTCTTACAGAAAGGTATTCAAAAGGGTATCAAAATACAAATGATTTTATAAACCCATAGGAGAAGGCATTTAAATACCACAACAACAGGATGTAAGAAGTTCTCAGGATCTATATATGAAGGAGGTAGATACTTTTAATGCTTTTCTACTCCTATTTGATGTGCTCAGCACACAGCTTGGCCTCAACTCTACAACAAATTCATTTGAATTTCAACATAGATCAACCCACAATGCATACCTTCAATTCCTCAAAAGCCCACTGACATGCAAATTTATCCAAACCAGAAGTTTGAGATTAGCTATGCTTACAGATTTAAATTTTAGCATTAACTTATAAATCACACTTCTTCATGTCCAGGATGTGGGAAAGAGATATGAACACACTACATTAACTCAATGGCATTAAATTTCTAGCAAACATCTTTCCCCATCAGTTACAAGAAGCCCATGAGTCTCATTACTGTTAACAATTCTTTTTATTACAAAAGTCCTTAATACTGTCCCATCAAAGACAGTCAATATTTGGCATTCCTTTTCCCTATCGCTCAGAAAAATGAAACAGTACATAAAACTCACGTGCCAACTGAGGATACACTTTATATTTGGAGACTACTTACTTTGCTAAAACACTGAAAGTGAGATTTAATAAAAAAAAAAAATTGAAGTCTCCGTATAACTTTCTTTCTGAAGTAACTTTACATTTGTTCCCTTTGTCAGTTTAATATCCTTACATATCACAAAATATTAGCCAATAAATACAAAAAGAGAACTATACAAATACAAAAAGAGAACAAAAAGAGAAGTGCTTAATTTTGTATATTATTAATATAATTGGGACATTTTGCATCTTCCTGAAGAGTCACTGTGATTAAACAAGAGAGTGGAAATTCCACCCCCATCTCTTTCCTTTACAGGAAGAGAGAAGGAAAATAAGTCCTACTAGATTTTAGGGCTAGAAAGTGTAGAACTGCATTTCAGAAATGGTAGGTATGTATGCATGCACCAATTCCATCCTCTGCCATAACTTTCAATTGTACAAGAATATATAAAGGGTGATAGGTAATAAAATCGAAGATTCTCTTACTGATGTCGTGAGAAGTACCCCGATCTATGAGACAGCATTGATTCCATCAGCTGATCACTGATATCAATGCTGTTGCATCATGTCAGGGGTTTGACCAGTTCTGTGACAAACTGCCAAACAGATCCTGTGGCAGCTCCTTACAGACATACTGGAGTATTATTTCCTATGTCCTGGCAGCATCTTGCTTTTACAAACACAGCCTTTTTTCACTGAAAATGTTGTTAAAAAGTACTTTTCTTTAAAATAGTTTTTGAAGTCCAAAATGTTTAATATATTTCTTCTCTCAAATATTGTATGCGTTTTTGTGCTACACTAGGTTTTCAGATTAGGAACTAGGCCTGCCACAATTAAAAACCTGAAGGACACTATACAAAGAATGTCTGCTTTAAAAGATAGAGCTTGGAAAACAACTACAATTTTTTCAACTCACAAAGCTTTTTGACTATGCAAACTATCATTTACTTCCATGATGTCACCCACTCCAGAGTCTGTGTAAGATACTATTGTTTTCTTACGGATTTTTATCTGCTATTTCATCTTCCTCCTCAAAGCCTCCTCCAAAAAATAAACATCATTCAGTTCATTTAATTGAAATAAAGTCTTCAGACAACTGAGAATACAGAAGTTTTCAAACTGATGATCTAAATGTAACAGAACTTACCAATTAGCTCTTGGCAATCCTTATGAATTATACTCTGCTCAGGTAGGTCTAAGGAGCCATCCCAGGATGCTAGGCTGTCCCCCTTTCCTACAACATTAAGTGCAATCTGAAAACAAAAATAGAAAGCCCTTTAAACATTTTAGTGTCTTTTTGTAGTTGTTCAATTACTGAACTCAGTAATTTAAAGAGAACTATTCTTAAACTGAACCAACACATATGCATATTAGACTTCCAGTACTACATCTCTTCTGAAGAGATACCTGGCAATTAAATCTTTTATCTTAAATCAAACACAACTTCAAGTATTTCTTGCTTCTTGATTTAACCTCATATTTACCTTCCAAACTTTGGCCCTTAGATCAGCAGGCAATTGCCTTCCTTGAATGATGTTTCTCACAGTTTCAAGATCACAACCTCCTTCTTCTAGAGCGTCTGCAAGATCTTTTATCCTAAAATAATGGAACATAGTTTTAAAAATATATTATACTATTTTTCAATGTTTATGTAGACTGAAAGCTACTGTCAGGCAAATCCCACACATATATGCAAACATATGACAACTCAGAAATTACTAAAAATAAATATTTGCAAAATGTTATTTATTCTTCTACTTTAAGGCTGCTTGTTCAGCTTCTAATTCTATTCAATTTACATACAAGAAAAAAGATTTTGTTTTCATTAAGTGACAATGTTGCAAAATGTATCATAAAAATGCAAATTCAGTTGCAGCTTACAATTTTCAGCAACTTTCAATTTCAGCAATTTTCAAACACACACAAAGCAAACATTACACCTAAATTAGACAGTGGAGTTAATTTAAATTAAATATTAGATGTCCTAGAAAACAGAACAGTCATTTCAAAGGTTTGAAACGGTCAGAAAACTGTGCAGAAATGGGAAAAGACCTTTTAGTCAAACTCAAATGTATTTAGCTACATAGTTCTAGTATTTTAAGTGTGGACATATGCACAAGTCTGAAATAAAACATACAAAAATGTTAATAATATAGAGAGGAGCAAAATACACAAATCAGCAAGACAAATATTAATGATGGTTGCTGTAGTAAGACAACAAAAGTTCACAAGCATTATAGATAAGAAGGAATTCAGCATTCAGGAATGATTACTTTACAAGCTCTCTGATAGCTTCTGCAGACTGTTTCAACGTTTCCATGCTGTCAGTAATGAGAGAACCACATCTGATGATTTCAGGATTTCAATATCATGTAGCAGAGCAATGGCAAAACAGGTTCACTGGAAAAATGGCAATGGCAGTGACACATAGGTCCCATAGGCAAAACTTCTCCCTTGCTATATCCTCTTAACCCTGCCCTACTTGCTGACATCTGCCTTAAGAAAGGCTTTGCTTCATATACCTGGTGAGTTAAACACACATCCAGGGAGTTTATAGCCAGAGCAAAACAAAGAACATGACTGTTTCTCCAGAACAGATATTCAAGCAGGAAGGTGATTCCTGGTGAGTAACACATCTATTTATACACATGGAGTAACAGATGTTACAGTGTTATCAGTATAATGCTCAACTACTCCATGACTACTATGTAGTCAATTCAAATAGCCACAGAAAAAGAATGTCAGCTGTTGAACTCTTGTCTACTTTAATATCCATATACCCACAACTGACTCCTTGATATAGAAGTTCACAAGCTTGGTCTCCTGCAAACTTAAAACACACATTTCTCATTTTCTAACTAACATCCTTTTGGACAAATAGGACAAATCTCAGACCTGGGAGAATGTCTGCAGATATTTAGCTAGCTTTACTCAAGACTTCTCAAAGTTATTTACATGTCTGAAGAGTAAACATTTTCTTTGCATTCTATCAGCCAGTTTCTTTGTCACTACTTTTTAGTTTGCATTTTAAATCACATTTCAAATATATACTGGGGCACAGCTCTATTTTCTTCAAGTAGTTTTGCAAATTTGGATGAAAGAAAGCTCAGATTACAAAGAGACTGGCTTGCCTTATTTTCTCACATTTTTAGTATCATGAAAAAAGAAAAAAAATGTCAAAGTCCATTTTTATAGGGCTACTGGCTGCACAGGTTGCCAATCCCTTTCCTGAGACACAACTGGAGGGGAAGAAGCATTTGGAAGCATACTTGCACTTCCATCACCTATTGTCCAGTTATGTACGTAATGTTTAATGCCTGAAAAGTTAAATGAGTGGATCAATTAGCCCTGAATTAAAATCAAGTATTTCGAAGACATCTACACAAAGAGACCTCCTAGCCCTCAGCAGAACTGCATGAACTCTAGGATGATCTAGCTTCAACAGAAGCCAACATCAAACATCAGCTGGAGAGAATGAGGTGCTCTTAGACATATTGTATGTTTCTGTGAATACTGTGTGTGAAAAACAGACTAGAGAGCAACAGCCAAGCCTTGAATTACAGCACACAAAATACAACTAGTTGCTACAACTACAACCAAGTATTAAACAGGTATGTGGAAATGAATGCAACAGCTGTGTGCACATTCCAGTTCAAGCAGAAAGGTCTTAAATTGCAATACTTAAACTTTGTTTCTATGTCACACAAAGAATCTTTTGAGAATAAAAGAGTAATTTTTACTTGAAACAACACTTAAAACTACATCTACACTAATTATACAATCACCTGGCAAAGAATGTTTCACAAATCCACAAATACTAATTCTACCACTTACTAAAACCCAACATTCAAGAAGCTGTGCATGGGTTTACATCAACTTCAACATGTCATCTGCAAATATGTGCTTCTGCTGCTTGACAAGATATTACCACTGGCAAAAACTTCTTCAAAGTGCTGTCACCCACACTTTCCACACTGTAAAGATGAGAGGCAAACGCCAGTTTTACTGCTTCACCTCACAAAGCAAGGCACTGACATGCCCACCTGCCACATGAAGAGATGTGATGTATTACCAACAAGGAGTTAAATGAAATAACAGCAGGGGGGAAAAATGCATTGTTCTGCTGTGATTCAATTAGGTGCTCATTTCCTTCAGCAACTGCAAGATTGCTCACAGGCTGTAAGTAAGGACTTTTCAAAGATCAAGTAAGTTCTTTTCTAATAAACATTCTATTCAGGCTAACTTGCAAAGTATGAAACATGAAAGGGATTTCAACACTTTAACACATGTCCACTCGCTGTGTTTTACGTTATTTCTGTCAGTTGTTCTAGCTAAGCAAGCAAGCTAGCAGCTTACTGGAATCCTGTTACTTCATGACAGAAGAGCAGCTAGGAAGTCATCTGTTCACATGGATAATTATTAGTTACTCTGAAGAGAAATGCGCAGCACTTCCCTCTATGGGCAAACTACTCCAGACCTGAACATCTGTACTTTCTGCTCTGTCATGGCTTCACTGCTTGTTTCTAGGTGCTACTACAAATTTTGGTTAAATGTGTAGAATTCTAGCCTACACCTGAGCCATGGCCTGAAAGGTAAATTCCCACATGACATACTGTTCAAAATGTCATAATACAAATTGTTCCTCTTAGTGTATCTGCAGTAAATCTCCATACTTACAGAAGGATCTCTTACATTCATGTCAGTCTGGTGATATATTATAATCAATAGATAACTACCTTCACAAATATTAAACAGGACCTTTTTAAACTTCAGATGTGAAAGTTAGTGGCAAGAAAAATTGATCTACTGTTGGGAATTCAGCTTAAGCCACTTTTCCTAAGTATTATTTATATATGACTAAGGTACTTGGTAATAGTCACATAAATACTAGTGAAAGGATTAAAAGTGTAGGGATGTGATCAGTAGGGAGAAGATAATAGTAATTGATCAATAAACTACATAAAGTATTAAGAACACTACAACAAATTTTCATACTTTCATAGAATCTATTTACTGTGGCTCCTACTTTTAATTCAGAATTTTCCTGGCTACCAGGGAAAAGTCTCAACAAGAGCTATATTGAATTGAAATTAATGAGTGTTTGTTCTCTATCGAAAACAAACAGAACAAACCAAAATAAATCCCTCACATTTACTTCAAAATATCCAAGAACACCACCAAAACCTTTTTTCTCCAATGGAATTTTGGAGAAAAACCATTCCCTGACATTTTAACCTCTGATTTTCTTCAAGTGTGTTAATTTTCGGCTTAATTGGAAAGGGCTTTTCTGTTCCTGGGCCTTCAGAAGAAATACTATGGTTCCAAGTACTAATTAGCCAGATTGTGAGAATGGGAGAGATATATGGAAACTAGATTTGTCATCCTGTTGTCTTAGGCAGCTGGAGTGCTTTTTGGGACCCAGAAGATGAATTATTCCAATGCAAAGTTAAATGCATGGGAACAAATCCATCTCTCTATTACAGTTATATTTAGTTTCTTCAGATCCTCAAGTAACTTCCCAAATATAGATCTTATAAACTACTACTTGCTCAAGTTTCCCAAAGCTTGGATAAAACATCCCAAAGCTTCCCAAAACATCTGCATAAAGGTTTTAGAAATTATTCATAACCATTAATCTGTTTGAAAATCTAAACAAGAAAAATAAGATCCAAATTACTGATTTCCTTGATAAATGAGGTGAGAAAAATCGATAACTTCCAGTTACAAACATTTTAACTAATAACAGGCCATCTTATTTGTGTCTATACAGTCTACCGACTAGATATATTGCATTGACTGAAATTATGATTAAAATAAACAAATAAGCAGACAAAAAAACATAGATACAAAAATTTTACTGCAGTTTGAAAACTGCCTGCCTCCTTTGTATTTCACAGCATTCTTGTCTTTGGACAGATATGTCTTCCAGAACAAAACAGTGCTGGCAATTTCTCAAATTAGCTTTTGAATATATGCCAAATAGCTAAAAAGAAACATTAAGCAAACAAGGTCTGTCTGATTTTGCTCATTTTTAAATCAAAAGTGTTGATAACAACTTCCTGTATTTACTGAAGAAAAAGAAAATACAATTTCATCTTTCTCTATACATAAGTTTGGGGTGGTGGTGATGCTGGGGTTTTTCTTGTAATTTTATTTTACTATGCAGTGGCAAAGTTCCCTGGTTTTTGTTGAGCAAAACACCCAGCAGTCAGTACAAATGTTGAGTGGTTTAACTCAAAATTAGTTTGAGACACTTACTTCTTCCCCCCACACACACCCTGCAAAATCACTTATACCAGTATTGCATGACAAGTTAACACAGGGAAAACAAACAGGGAATTTTATGTTAGTGAGCATGTCTGGATTCTACACACTCAAGGTGCTGCAACAGACTCTGAACACAAAATTCCATCTGCCTTTTAATCCTCATAAGGAAGTGAGGAGAGGACATGGAATTATCACTGCCAGTTTTGCTCCCAATGGAGCTCAAGCATACATATGCATCATTTTATGTTTAGGTATTTTTCAAAATTTGAAATCCTATATACTTCAAAATATGATAGTGTAGTAATTTACACCAAAAAACTCTTTCAACAACTGTTCACAGCACTGAAATATGCATACAAGACAATACTTTAAGTCCATGAATTTAAAAGAAAATACTCCACTGAAACTGGCTTTTAAACAAAAACCGAAACAGGAAAACAAACCCAAAAAGCCATGTGAAGTTCATTCACTGCATACATGACAGTAACAAGATGTTCCATCTAGTTCCTCTAGTAACAGGATGTACTATCACATATTAAAGTAGCATTTAAGCATAAACCTCTTCTTGAATTGTTCCCATAAAGACTTCAAAAATCTGTTTTAAGAAATGCCTTCAAGTTTGGGTCTTCTAGTACCACCAGCATATTAAATTTACTATAGTTTTGAAGCTGCCAGTCAGAACATCAACAATGTAGGCTGTACTTTGAAATATGTCTGGAAACATACTCGTCCTCATCCTTAACAGAAATTCTAGAGAAGTTTGTTGTGACCTAGGAGACAGCAATATTCTTCCAATATTAGTAATGGAAGTCATCTGAAGGATTTTTTCAGACATATTTGAACATGGTTCTCATTCAATGTCCAGGGTTATATTTCAAAGTGTCAAGACTGCACTGTCAGTGAGTCCATCCCTCACTATATAATTACATGGCCCAACTGTCAGGTCTGTATTTAGAGATAATGTTTATACAACACTGTCCTTTTAGAAAGAGCCTCATAAATTTTGAGGCTGTAACTAAAAGAAAAAAATCGAGGAATAAAAAAAATTACACCAACTAACTTTAATTTTCTAGTTACTGATACTAAGCTGTTTTAACCAAAAGCTGTATTTCTAGAACCAACAAAGCAGAGCTTGCACCTATACCTGCATGTGTTCTGGCTTCTTTACAGTGCGATAACTAAGCACAAAGAAGGCTAGGCTGAGTTTGCAGGAAATTTTGAATCTGCCACATCAAATAGAGCCTAAAAGCAAAAATATCAGATTGGAAATTATCATAAAAAGCAGGTCTGTAAAGTAATTGCTTGAAAACCATATACGTGGAAAGGACAAAGAGCAATGATGTGGCAGAGAGCCACAGAAAGAAATCACATGCAATGCAGAAATGCAAAGACAAAAACAAAGTGAAGACACAAATGAATGGAGATGTCGGGTGCAGTAAGAATAGCTTCAGTGTTTATACACAACGCTTATTTAAGCCTCAGCAATCTTGCGTGAATACGCATGCAAGAAATACTAAAATCACATCACTGTTACCATCAAAATGATCTTATACACGCTCCAGAAATAGTCTCTATTCTTGTCCTAGAGGTTCAATGTAAAATCCATTATAAGTAATAGCTGTACTAAAGCAGGGTGGTGAGCAAAATCATTCAGAAAACGAGGCAGGACGCAGTGGTGTCACCTGTTCCTGAGAGCAGGCACGCAGCGAAAGGGGAAGCTGAAATGAACAAAGCAACTCCACTCCAGGCAGACTCCTGGAGCAGCTCCTACCGCGTATTAAAGCTGTCATTTTAAACTGGAGCGACCGCCTGGCTCCAGGCTGGGCACGGCCCACGTTTTGTGTCTCGCCCGTGTTTTGTCGAGGCCCTTCCTCTCTGGGCACCCGGAGCCGCCGAGCGCCGGCGGCGTTTGCGGGGGGCTCCTGGCGGGCTCCCAGCGCGACCCCGCACTCGCCCCGAGCGCAGCAGGTCCCGAGGGGAGAGCGGCGGCAGGCGGGGCGTTCGGGCCTCTCTCCCCTCAGCCCCGCTGCGGAGGGAAGGGAGGCGAGCGGCAGGGAAGGCACCCACACCCCCATAACTCACCAGCTGCCCGGCGGCGGCGGCGCCTCTTCCCCTTCCGCCATAGCTGTTGACGTGCCCGCTCGCCCGGCCGTAAAGCGCGCTCGGGAGCCGGCCCCTTCCCGGCGCCGCTCCTCCCAAAGCCTGTCCCCTTCCCGGCTCCTGTCCCCGCCTCCCCGCGCCGCCGGCATGAGGGCGCGGGCCGCAAAGCGCGGATGCCTGGCACGGGCGGAGGGAGGGGACCGGGCAGAGGCAGCCCCTGAGGGAGCGGCCGCGCAGCGGAGGGGGGCAGGGGAGCCGCTCTGCGGGAATTTTGAATGTTTTCGGCTTTCATAAAGCTGAATTGCGTTGCCAGATGTAGGTTTGATTATTAAGTGATTTCCCTCCGAGTGTTTAATGTGCCAGGTTGGACGTACTCCGCGAGTCGGGGAAATTCACAAGTTTCGCGTGGCACTCTGTTTGCAAGGGCTAAAATGGTGGCAGCCGTTAGCAACCCAGATAAACACTAATGCTCTCTGTCACGCACGTTCCTTACCCACCTGCACTGCCGAAAGGGAAAAAAATACAGTGCTCTTCAATGGAAGTTGAGAGAAACCATTGGAGCGGGTTATATACGGGATAATAGTGCCGCCTTACGAGAAATTCCAGTCCTTGCAGTGGTCTGTTCCACAGCTTGACTGGGGATGTGCTCCAGCAGGGAGCGCCAGGCTGGCAGCGGGACGGCTCCTGCGGGGAGAGACAGAGGAGATAGGCACGCTTGCTCTGCAGGCTGTGGTCCCGAAGGGCCAGGGGCACTCATTCCAAGGTAACGCGCACCCTCTGCAGGCACCTATCTGTTCCTCGGAAAAGATTACATGAATTACCTCAACCAATAACGTCAGTATTTTACAGTATAAAACCGGGTTGAGGCAATTAAATGGATGTTGTGGAGGAGGGCGTAATACTCTTAACTCCTTTCCTCTTTCTNCCTTTTCCCCCCCTTCTAAATTTCCCACAAAAAAAAAAAAAAAAAAAAAGAAAAAAAAAGAAAAATTCCCAACATGCATTTAAAGGCCTGCTTCTCTTTGAGGAGACTGTTCTGTAAGATGCGATACCAGCCGTACCCAAGGCNGCGCAGGCGCGGCCGCGCGCGGCGGCGGTGGCGGCATGGGGGACACGCTGGAGGAGCCCTGGTGGGACACCGAGACCGCGGCGGACGGCACTCCAGGTACTCCTCTCCTGCAGCTCGCTCCTCCCGCTGGGATTGAAGCATTCTGCCTGAGAGCCAGCCCCCAGCCTCCTTTCCTGCCTTCCTTCCTTTTCGTTGGATTTTGGGGGGTTTTTTCCGCTTCCCCCCTCCGCCTGTCCCTTCTCTGCTTTTAATTTACTTCTCCAGGTTTTCCTCGCTCTTTTACCCTGTGCCTGCTTTTTCCTGCCTGCTGCCGTGGGCGGGTTTGCTTGTAAGCAGAATCTCTGCAGTCTGTGATCTGAACCCTGGGATAGACGATGGAGCGGCAAAGGAAAATACCGGGACTTAGGTAACACCGGGAACTCACTTAATAAAAATACATTTAAGTGAAGTTTTAAAAGCAGAGCGAGGGGAATGGGAAAACCTCTTGCTTTGAATTCAGAGCGCATCTCTCCCTTGCATTCATTTACCTTCCAAACCGTATTTTCTTCCCAAGAGTTTATTTGATGAAAGGCTTATACATAATGTATGATCATTGTGGGTCCCTTCCAACTCAGAATATTCTGCGATTATGTTTGCCTGCATGAACGAACTTACAGTTCTGTGAGGCCTAGGAAACAGTAAATCCATAGGAGAGCCTTTGGAGGGAGAAGTATCTGTGGTACTTGGAAAGCATCACCCATGTGCTCACTGGGGTGTGTCGCATCACCGTTGTCATGTGCTACTGTAAAAGGGCTCTCCTCCAGCCAGTGCTCCTTGGAGTGTAGTGCTGTGACTGATTTGTCTTTCTTTTCCTGATGGTTATGATACCTGGCTTGTGAACTTGTATTTTTAAAATGTGTCTCAAAACCACAAGCTGTAAAATGTTTTATCTGTAATGCCTACATTTAGTGTGAAAATTTAGGTAGGTCTAGGCAACTAAAATGACTTTAGACTTTATGGAGCCCTATTTTATTGATGGTTTTTTAAATTTCTTTTTTAATACAATATTGGCAGGAGTTGGGAATTACTGGGAGTTATCTGAATCTCTGCAAAGACTCCAGTTCTTTGGGTGTCTGGATAATTGGTGCTTATTTCCTGTGAAAAGGTACTTCGAGAATAGTTAGAGAGGAAGCAATGTAAAAATTGTTTGTATGTAATAAAGAGACATCACAAGACCTAATTAGGCTTCTGAGCATTTAATTTGTATTTTTAGTCTCATGTAGGTTCCTTAAGCAGTCCCAGTTCCCACGGTAAATGCTCTTCATTAGGAACATTTCTTAAGAGCCTATCTGCGCATTCTGCCAACCACAGGTTTCATTTGGAGTGAGTGGTTGGCTGACTGTTGCAATGAAGAGACTGGGTACAGGGCAGGACTTTGATTATACACTTTTGACATGATGGATGAACCATCTGACTTGGAGGTGAGACTGTGAATGACAACTTCTCCTGTTACGAAAAGCTCCTTGTGTTTTTTGCCATTGTATTTTTCAGCTACTAAAATAATTCAGGTGGAAAATGACCTCTGGTAGTGTCTACCCCAATCCTGTACACTTTACTCCAAAAACATTCTTTTGGTGTGTTAGGAGTAGTGATTACAGGTGAGTGTTGTGCAAACCAGGTGCTCTGCTGTCTGTAGCCCACCTTTGTAAACTCATTGCCAGGTTCTTTTTATGGAGCCTGTTGTTGGATGAAGTTGACAAAAGCTATCAGTAAACATAAAACATCTGTTACTTTTATTTTGTGTAGGTATTTTTCACTTAAAACAGGTAAAATCAAAGGTTAATTTGTACAGCGTCTTATCAATACTGTAAAATGCTTTAGAATCAGTTGGCATAAAAGAGGAAATCAGGATTCACAATGTGTGATGTAGGCAGCAATGCAAGAAAATAATTGCACATTAGTGAGCACCTTTGACAGACTTGGTCAATTTTATTTCTGTGAAACTTCAAATTTTGTTAAAAAAAATACTATCCAACCTCATTTGCTGACCTGCTTAAAAATAGCATCTCTGGTGCAAAGCAGGATTCAAAATGTACTTTTAAAATACTGATCTTTTGCTGGATCCTTTAAAATTAACCCTAGGATAAGTTCTGGCTTACAGAATATTCAGCATGACTCAGCTTTCAAAAGTGTTTTAGATTTTAGCAACCTGTATTTAGAAAAGGCTACTTTTAAAATGAGTATGAACATCTTTCATATACTCCACTTAAAGAGTATGAAAACACAAAAAATATATAAATATATATCCTAGTGTATGGATATATAAGAAATTCTAAATTTGCTTTTGGCCATATCATTGGAAGTCATTATTTTAGAGTCCATATTAAAGATTAAAGGTAGTTACTCTCACCTTAAGACATGAACGTTTACCATGCTGCAAGTGATTTATAGGTGTAAAAAAAGCCCACAAAACCCAAGGAAAAAAATGCTAAAGGGAATACCCATCTTTTTACCTTGTCACAGGACAAAAACTAAAGAATCTTGCCCAATAATGTCTTCAGCAACCCTTTAAAATGAGATTTATGGACAGAGTGGTTAGGGATTATTCTCCACTTAGCATCGTAGTTTAGTGTTGCTCATGTCCCAGGTCATGCAACTGCAGGACTTCCTTACCTCCCTTTTTCCAGATTGTGTCACAACTTTGTCCAGTCTTTCATGTGATTTTTATATTGCATTCAGAATTACAAGGGAAAGGATAAGGAATTTGTACTGGTGAAGGACAGTGTTTCGTACTGGTGAAGGACACCAACTTTCTCCTCTTCTCTCTGGGAACAGAAAGGAGCAGTTCTCACAGCACTATAAATGTTTGGATCTCGCCTGTAGCCATCATGCCACATCTCCCAGTCTGTTTGAGGGAGAGGGCTGGATTTCTGTTTTTCAGAAATTCTTCCAGTTTCCCCATTTTTCATTACCATTCCTTTTCTCTCATTCTGCATGCTTTCTGCATTGCCCTAAATCCCATAGGAGTGTAGTATCCCCATGTGTCAGTTCTAGATCCTTACGTAGGATCTACCTGTGAGGATCATGGCCCTCATAATTAATTTATTAATTAATTGTCTCATTGCAAGACAGGAGCAAAACTCTTGTATGTCAGCAGCACAAATAGATGAGAAGGGTAGTATGGGACCACAGAGGATGATTTGGCAGTGCTTGTGGGGTCCTGTATGGGTTCTAAGGCAAAGGATGCTGTTGCAGGAATTGGTTTCTTTAGCCAGAGGTTCTCTTTTCTTTCTGCGTACTGAAGGGTGCCAGGTAACATCAATTTGTAACGTGCGATTTGCAGCTATTGAGAAGCAGACTCTTCACTGTAGTGCATTCAGTGGGAGCACTGTTGCTTGATCAGAGCTGAAGTCTGTTGGTGGACTCTATGAAGAGGTTTGTACTTTTTTGGCTCATCAATGAGTTACTGTTCTTTGTAATAGTTCTTGGTCAGTATTTGAAGATCTTTCTGTTCAGCTGCTTTTTGAAATCTGTGTTTCTTCACATCAATGTACGTTCATTCTGTAAGTTGCTTCTGTGAGCTGTGTTGGGATCTGAGCATACATGATATGGACTCTCAGAACTTGACAGCTGCAGAGTAAGTGAATGAAACTGGAAGCCTTTGCTTTTTACTAAGGAAAAGTCATTCTTTAATGTCTGCATATTAACACAGGTGTCTTGTAGGAGACAGCTGAAGTAATTTTTCAGTAGATCAATGTTTTAAAACTTTTTGAGTACTAGAGAATCTCTTGTGAAGCTGTGGAGGAAGGCATAAGTTTTTGTGGCTTTGCAAAAACAGTCTCACAGCAGTGCTAATGTCTTGTATTGTCTCAGTGGTTAAGGTAAACTTTTAGCTGTGAAATAAAAGGGAAAAATCGGGTAACTGAATGCATCAGAATCTCTCCTTGCTTCAGCGAAAGGATTGCAGCTCTGGCTATAGCACTGTGATCACCACCAGCTTTTGCTTTATTTAGGAATTAAGATTTGGCAGTTCTTAAAGAAACACCTATGTGTAAGGAGTTTTCCCACATATTATCAGTTGAGCCATTTAGACTGTTGGAATGCACTCTGTTAGGGGAAGAAGAATGAGGGAGTCATTAATACCAGAGAAATAAATTATTTTTATATTTTAAAGCAGTAACTCGTGTTAGTTGGTGTTACAGGATTCTTGTGTGGAGGTTCCTTGCTGTAGTAGTAGTATTTTGTTAGTCTAAACGTTGTATAGAACTGTGAGAAATTTTCTTGCAGAGCAACAATTACTATTTTTCAGAAAATTGGAAACAATAAGCTTCTAATATTTTTGTTTGTATTTTTTGTGTGAGGTTTTTTTTTTATGTGTGTGTTGGCTGAAAGGAAACCGTGAATTTTAAGTCTTTTAAAGAAGCTATGGTTTAAGAAAAGCAAAACCGCATATTCTCTCATGGATGAACTAGAACTTCCTGTGCAAAGAGTTCAATTAAAAAGAAAAACCCTTCACTAGGAGCAATGAATTCAGTTACATATTTTAAGTGAATGTGAGGAGTTGAAAGGAAGGGCAAAACTGGGGAGGAATGCAAGAATAAAGTTGCACTTCTGTGTAAGCCACAACTTACTGTTAAGCTTGATACTAATTTTGATCAGTTCTAAAATACTGTTTAAGTGAACTGAAATCTAAATACTGTAGTCCAAATGGTGAAAGTTTATATAGCTCATGCAAACAATATCAATCTTGATTCTCGCATGTTTTCCTGATATAACATCTGCATGAATTGGAGTGGAGATAATCACACTAGTTAATTCCTTGAGGAGGGAGTTGCTTATCTTTACATCATGCTTTTAAAGTGATGCTTGGTACAGCAAGAAGGTCTGCATTTCTCTAAATTCAGTATGTTATACAAGAGCAGATTTCTCCATACCTCTCTTCATTCCAGCCTTAATGTTGAACTTAGGATATCCATACTGAGACACTTCTTGGCTAGACCAACTTTGAAAACACAACACATTCTGCAACCCCTCTTCATGTGATTGACCACATTTTTCTAAATCTACTGAGACAACCTTACCATTGTAATTTGTAGAACATGTCAGAACTGAATTTATGGTAGAAACTTACACGTATCTTATGCTCCTGTACTGTGAGGGCCAAAATCTGAAACTGCACCAGAAAAAAGGGAGCAGAGCATGGTCTCTGCAGACATGCAGTTAACTTTGGCTCCTAAGTTTGGCTGTTCTGATGTCCTGAGATTGGTGACTGTTGATGTGCTGACCATGTGGATGGTTTCTGATTTTTCCCCAGTGGAAACAACTGCTGCTGAGATTCAGATGGCTTAAATACATTTTAATGGTATAGATCACAGAAAATTATTTACCTTCTCCCGCCACTTTGAAGGCAGGCTTTAGACACAGTCCTTGTAATGCGTATCTTTCCAGAAGGGCTGTCTTGGAGTGGTTTGTTGAGCTGTCCAGAAGGAATTTTGACAGGTGCTTTGGTTGTGCTTACAGGCTTTGGTTTGGGGATCCGAGTTGGAATTGAACGACGGAACGTATTGGTAATCTGAAAATTAACCGAGAAAATAAACCATGCATTAGGGAAGAGTGACAAACCCTGTTTTTAGCTTGTTAGTGCCTTTTCCACTTTGTAAATCTGAATGCACTGCTTTTAGTACTGTTTGTCTGAACTTCCTTTATCTCATGGGTAATGAGACAGAAGCTTTGTATTTCACTTACCTACTTGATTGGTGAATATCAAAGAATCTGAATGGATTGAAACTCAGAGTATAAATCAGAGGGGTTTCCTGGCTGTCAGCTAACTATCAGTCCTGGGATCTGAGTGAGTGACCTGCAACAGTGCAGTTTTGAACTGTGTGGATTCTCTGGGTAAATAATCAGAGATCTCCTACATGCAGAAGCAAATATTGATTCAGTCCTGAGTAGCAGGCAATACCCAGCTCATACTTTACTGTATGAGAGACCATTCTTTGACAGTGATCAGTGTACAGAAAATTAATGTATTTGTGAGACAACTCTCCCACCAGAATGCATCATAGTCATATTTAATTGCAAAAAATGTAAGTATATTTTTTAAAAAGTTATTATGCACACTGAAAAGCTATGAAGGCAAGAAGTTTGTTTGAAAGGTACCATTGTCTGAAACCAGGATTAAATATACTCTGCTTATCAGAAAACCTTTCGCACCACAAACATTTTTATATACCTTTTTTAGTCAAGCTAAGATTGAAAGAACTTCATTTAATGTTTTTTTTTTAAAAAGCATAAAATGGGAATAGTGTTCAAATGAGGGCAATAGAAAACAATATTGGAATTCTGGGGACTTAAGTATAAATAAGAATGAGCTAGATCAAAACAGATTTTGAGAAGTCTTCCTAGTGGCTCTAACGGTCTGCCTGGGCTGATAAAAAAATTTAAAATAATCACAAATCAAAAGCTTGCTATTTACCTGTAGATAATTAAGTATGACAGGACTTTTCAATAGAATAAAGCTGAACTGACATAAGATCATTGCATATGCTCAGCGTGGAGAAATTTGGGGAAAGTTTGCCTGTCACAGGTGTGCTTATGAGTAAGGAAAAGAAAAATCAACCAGGGCTTAATTGAAGTTTGATAGCAAAGAGACCAAATAGTAATGATATCCCAGAACAGTGTGGTACATGTCTCAGAGTTCTGAAGGAGATGATTTTTAAAACTGCAGAATCCTTGTTAGTGATGTGCAATCCACCACTGAAATTGTTGGTGAAGCTGGAGGGGTGCAATGCCACTTTAGAGTAAAGCTTCACAGAAAATTCATAACTGTAACTGCTGAACTGATCCAAGTGTAGAAATGCCAGTTAAGTAATATGTTTGCCCACACAGTTACTAATTTTATGATGGGACAACATCCACACTTCTTTTCAGGGATAATACTCAGGTCTGTTAGTCAGGTATTGTTATATAGGTACATGCTATTGAATTGTTTAATGATGAAACCCATGTGGGAGGGAAAGACCTAGGCAGGTTTTTAACTTACTGTTATAGATGTGACCATGTTATATTGTGATTTAAAAAAAAATACTTGATAGTTGTCTCTAACAAAAGAATCTCATGAGAGCAGATTTTGTGTGGGCACTGTGGAAAAACGAGGAAGATTCTCAAGGTTAATAAGTGGCACATAGGTAGCAGAGCAGTGAGCTAGTTTTTAATAGTATAGTGGAGATAGCATCTGCATCTCACAGACACCTCTGACACTCAACATATTCATAAACTGCACAGGAAGACTGTACTGAAATAATATTTGCATATGGTACAACAGGGAGAGTATTAGAAGCAAGAGCTGGCAGTAATTCATGTTACTGAGTAAAAATGTGTGTCAGTTCAGTGTTAACAATTGAAAAATAATATATGTAGGAAAAACTAGTTCACATACAAGAGTGACATTTATTGCTACTCAGAACACAGATTTTGGACTCCCTGTAAATCCTTGTTGCTCAGCAACTGGCAGTTGTCAAGAAAATAACAGACAGGTTAGCAATTACTAGGAAAAGAATAGAAGAAAACAAACCTTATAATTTTTTTAGTGTGTGGATCCAATGTGAATGTTTTGCAGGGTTTTGTCCAAACAGCTCATTAAAGGGTATGCCAAAATGCAAAAAAGGTGGCAAAGACTATCAATTATGAAATGTCTTCTGAGTGAAGATTAATAACATACAATAAGCCTTTTCAAGATTGGAATATAGATTGTGGTGAGAAAAATAAACAACAGTAGAAATGTAGCTTTATGGTGAATAAGGCAGTTCTTTAGCATGCTTGAGAGGGCATCCACTGTGGGTGGATGAAAGGTATGTGAAAAGTGTTTTCCCTTCTCAATGAGCTATGAAGCTCATTGGGACAGGCAATTTTGGAAGGGATGATATGAATTGGTTTGGAAAGAATTTATATTGATTCAGGGCATCCATCAAGGACTACCAAACACAAAGATGTGTGGAGATTCCAGCCATAAGTTGCAGACTCCCATAGGCTGGGTTTTCTACTCTGTGTGCCTGATACTTAACATTCACAGGCATTTAACACTGGTCACTACCAAAGATGAAATATAAAGTCTGAGTGTCTAAAACTTCTTTCATGTTTTTATATTTAAAACCAGCATGTTTCAATTTGTATCATTTTAATTTTTTTTTAAATCCGTTGAGAGAGAAATAGTATGCCTTTGAAAGTGAGTAAGGAAAAAGATTAATTTTTCTTTCCCTGTGTTCCTTCAAGATTTTACCTCTAGGTGGCAGCAAAGATTTCCTTTTGCACTGGACCCCCAGTATTTTCACTTAAACCTGACTGAAACTCTTCAGTAAAATGCTGAATAAACAAAATTAACATGCATTTTCACGGCAGTCTGGAATTTTAGCGTTCATATTGTTAGTAGGAAAGGAAGCAAAAAAAAGAATTCCCCTTTTGCTCCCAAACCCAAAAAACATTTTGCTTCAATTACTAAAGGTGCTGTGTTAAGAAAAGAATTGATATTGGAGGGCATAGTTGAATTACTGCTATATGGCTTTCCATGAGTACTGAGTTGGAAGAGTTTGCCTGTGACCGTGTGGTGTGGCCTGGTAGATGAGGCATGGTATTGAGAATAAAATGTTTGGGTGGGCTATTACTGGCAATGCTACTGCCTGATGTAATTATAGAGATGATAGAAAGTGTGTATGTTTCCCAGCTATAAAAAGAATTAGATTAGCCATCATTTGCTAAGTATATTGAGGTGAATAGATAAAAATATTTATGCAAAGTCTTGCGTGCTGAAGTGAGATGATACCTCTAAGGCTTGTTTGGTTGTTTGGTTTGGGGGTCTTTTTGAGAAGTGTTCCAGTTCAGAGGGTCCTTAGGTTACAAAGTGGCTGGAGTATTGTCTGGAGTTGATTGACCAGCCATGTTAGTACTTCAGGAAGTATTCATAGGCCCAGATTTTTACAAGTTTTGTGCATCTAACCCTGGTATTCAGGGTGTAAGGATTTATTGAATCAGTGAAAAGTTAGGTGTCGAAATACCCCTGCTCTGGCCTATAGTTTGCACCAGTTTGTAGTTCATTAAAACCACCACTGACAACATGGCCTTCTGAGCCATCAGATTTCATTTCAAGCAAATTTTTTTTGTGGTTCAAAATGATGTTGTATTTTCCAGTTCTAAATGACAGTATTGAATACATCTACATTATTATAATTTAGTGCCTAGAGCTGCATTATAACTGATGGACTTGTCAAGGTTTGACCTGCTTACAGAATTTATTTTGCTCTCTTTTGCTTGTGTCATGTTTGATTGTAGCCACAATAACTGAATTGCTCTAACTCCTGGCATAGGCTCAAACTTAAGGATAACAGAAACTATACCAGTGCTAAGTTTCTGTGCCAGGACAGCTGAACTTGCACTTCAGTGATTGTACCAATCCAACTTCTGATGAATGCAAGGATTTAATAAACTGCCCATCTAGCTCTCTTCCTCCTCATACAGCACTTAAAAAGTGGTGTCTTTTTTATCATTCCTTGATATGAATTCTAGAGAGGAAAGAATGAATAACTTAAATTTTAGGAAAATACTTATTGACACTTAGCTTTTTGAATTCAATTACACATGTTAGCTAGATCAAGGACTAAAATTTATTTATTTTCTAAAACTTGTACTTGACAAATTAAGGATCTCAGGTAAGAGTTGTAAACAGAACATTTTAGGTCAGTTGACTGGATCATTGCTTAAGCTGCAAGAAGATGTACCCATAAAGAAGGAATGGCATTGTGTGGGAATTGTCTGGAAATCACTTGTAAGTAACCATATATAAAATTGTGCATTGGTTTAGTTGTATGTGTACTGACAATCTTGTGCAATACTCCTAGGTGCTTCCCTATTGCTTAGTGTTCTGGCATGTAAGCAGATACATTGGCTGTAGCAGACTTGTATCTCAGGATGTCTGGTTTGGTTTTTAGACAGACCTGAATGACTGAAAACCCCTTATATATAGATTCTGGTGGGCCTTTGCAATTTAATTTTTAACTATGTATGGGAAATCTGTGTGCACACCATGAATTACTTTGATTCTCTTCAAATGCATGCATCCTTTCTACCAGTTCATTTTCTCCTTCAAGATTAATGTTTTTAGTCTCCCTCATTCTTTTTCCAACTCTCATTTGTATTCTGAATTTGCTGTCTTTGTGTTCATCATTGCTGTTTAGTTATGTCTCCTTAAGTTCCCATCTGCAGGCCACTTTTTATATCTGCCATCTAAGTCAGAGAAGAGAAAAAAAGATAGGTTTATTCTTCAAAAAACAAGCTGAGCTACCTTTCATATTCTGGAGATCCCTTATGAATTCCCATTAATGCCCTTGAAACACCCCCAGGAACAAAATGTTGCCCAGTAGTGACCTGTCTGAGTAGTTATGCAATTTTCTTTAATTAATGTGTCTAAGTAAATACTGGCAAATAATTACTGCAACAACAATGACAACCCCAAAAGCATTAAACTGGCCACATATTTTAAATTAGATTATGTGGTATGGCTGTCTGTAAGTATAATAGCACCATTCTGATTCAAGGCATTAGGTTTGGAAAACAGCAGTGCTTAGTTGGAGAAAGAAACAGTTAAAGCTAATTTTCAAGGCAAGCAATGATCTAAGAATCAAGAAGGCTGCATTTTAACTTATTTTTTAAATTAACTTCTGAAGCAGATGTCAGTTGCCTGTAGTAGGAATTGGCAGAAGAAAGGGTGTTAGAGTGAGAACTCTACAAAGGGACTACGTTTGTTGTCTCTTAGCAAATGACAGTGGGTACTTCAGGGATGGGGACACACACTGGCACAGGTGACAACTGAGAAATTTTCACACATGAATGTGAAAATGGCCCTTCTAATTTCAGGAAGTCAATGGAGAAAGCATGCTCTGAAATATCAGGAAGTATATTCCATACCCACCTTTTTTTTCCCCCCATGGGGACAGAGGTGGCTTATTTATATGGGCTAGCTTTTAACACAATGCAATACTTGTTTTCTGGAGAATGGGCTAAGGCAAGTGTGTGTAGGAGTGTCAAGGAGAGAAAATATTTGTTTCTGTGCTGTTAAAGTAGTTCTCCTGCTTTTGGTCCTAATCCTTTCTTTTTCCTTCTAAAAGTATGATGTGGGCTTTGCTTCCTGTT
>VZTR01018856.1:1952-13908 GCA_013400775.1 Chaetops frenatus
TGGAAAAGGCTTCCAGACTTAGAAACCTGCAACAAGAATGTAGGTCTGTAGTTAAAGAAGAAGCATGCTAAGTTAGATAGCAGAAAGTTTTGAAGCTTGAAGTCTAGATATAGAACTAGTTATAAAACTAAGTAAGAAGTTTTAAAATGTAGTAGTATAGAATTGTATTTTGTTATGTGATTGGATGAAAAAGCCCACATGGGGGCAGGACGCTTAACACCATTTTAATTAGCCATTGGTGTGAAAGTTAAAACATGTGTGACAGTAGTTAACTGGCCAATTAACCTTTAAAAGACCTTGTAGCTTCTGATCTTGTGACCACTCAGCACTATTGGCTGACCTCTGACTTGTACTGTGAATGCGTTCTGGTGCCTTGACCAGACTGCAGCAATAAATCACGCTTGAAACCGTGCCAAAGTGGTCCTGTCTCTTTCTACAGCCCCGATATATAACAAGCTGGATCTCAATCCTGACATTTGCACTTCTCAGTGATTCAAATTTAAAAGTAATCCATTAGAAAACTCCAAGTTTTGTTATTAATGAAATTATTTATTTTTATAAATAAAATTTAAATAAACCCATAAATTCTGAAAACTGAATTTTCTCAAGGAACAGTTCTGTGAGCTACTTAGCTAGGAAGTCTTCGGTCTCCATGCTCAAAATATGACTTCCCTAAGAAGCTGCAGCTGTTTTTTTCCATAAGCAAGAACATTCCTTCAGGTGTATCAGCTGAGGCTGTGTTCTCTGTAATTCTGACATGAACTAGCATAAAACAGGAAAGGTTGTTCAGGACAATTTTCAAAACTGTTCCTCTCCTGCAGAACACAAAAACCCTTTGGACAAAACTTACTTTAGAATGTTAAGCAACAGGAGAACGTTTGTTTTCACATGCTCCATCTAGAGGAATGATAGGATGGAATCAGTGAATGGGAGCCAAGATTTTAAAAAGGCATATGCAAATGTCTGTACTGGAAAAACCTGAGCTGACTCTTTATCCTGGCCCCTCACATTTTTCGTCTTTACAGGAACCAGTCGTCGAGAAACACAGAGCTATTGACTGATAACCAGACTACAGCACATAGAACTTCAAAAGGCAATGTAATATCACTGCCTGCAAAATATTTGGATTTTTCCTCCAAACCAAGGCATGTTATTTGGAGGTCTGAGAAACCTTAAAACAAAGTTCCTGAGCAAATTACTAAAGCCAGAGAAGATACACCACATTAAATCTTTCTGATTTTAATAATGGCTCACAGAGATGGACTGTCCTTTGAAGGAAATACCCCTGCTAAATAAAAAAGTAGATTGACACTTGATTTGGGGTCAAGTGAGGATCCCTGGACTAAGAATGCTCAGATGTGTGTAACCTCATACTTTTACAAGACATCAGATTTCTTGTGATCATGGAACTTCAATAAACAATCCACTTGTTTTGGAAGGTGTGTTTCTTTTCAAACCAGTTAACTACAGACTGTTGTGGCTTTTTAATACACAATTCTGGAGTGGAGAGCTCCATGTAGAAGAAGCATTTAACAGTGTTTTGTTGTCTGGTCTCATATATGTGGGCAGATTTAGGACATTAGGCATTGCCAGGTGGGAGATTTGATTTCCAAGCCCATTGAAGCTGACCTTCACTCCCTTTGAATGTGGGGAATTGTTGTCTCTGAAGAGACAGAAGGCATCTGCATTATTAGTACCTCAAGCTGTGCTGCCATGAGGAAGCATGTGTCCAGGGGCTGATCTAGATCACTTTTCCAGAGTGAATGAGGACCACTAAAGTAGCACAGAGTGTGCAGACTTTCAGGATCAGGGCTTGGCAGAGGACAAGTCAGAGTATAAGAGTTCAAAGTTTAACATTGCTCTTCAGGACTGGTCAGAGTGGGCAATGGAGATGAACAGTCGCTGCCAATGTTGGGTGGTGACATTGATGAAAATAAGGGGGAGAATGGGAGAAAGATGATGATGACCTCTCATCCTCACTGATTTTTCTGGGGTGTTAGCAGCACAGGTCTTACCAAAAGTCCTACAGCCAGGTGTGCCCCATGCACCCTGAGTAGGAGCCATTGTACAGCATGTCCCAAATAGTGCCTCAATTCAAAATGATAATGGATTTTGGCACCTGGCTAGAAGAGAACCTGCAAAGCATGACAGTGGCTTGTGCCAGGGTACTGGTGCAGAGCATGTCAGAGTAGAGAGCCAAATGCATTTCTTTCTCAAAGAAGGTAACGTTTCCCCGTATCACTGCAAAAAAAACCACATCAATATGAAGCATTTACGGATGTTTCATCTCAATTTATTGTAGTCAACAAATATAGTACTGACAGAAATTAAACACTCTATCTTTTTATGCATCTTGTAAGCTGAATTAGGAAAAATTAGGAGGTTAAGAGTCAGCTACTGAATCTTTTATGAGATTTTTCCCATGTCATCAGGCTTCTTTGTGATGGCAAAGCATCTGTAGGAAAGGGAGGAATTCCACAATGCAGAGAGGTCTGGAGCAGGTGTTAGCCCACACGAGAATAGACAAAACACTGCTTTGAGGGGTCTTCCTTCTCCACCACATCGTAGTCACACCGCTTTTTGTTGAAAACTACTTTACATTTCTTTTTGTCGTAAGCAACAGGAGTATGAAAGCTGTCAGTGGCAAAAAGAAAGAAAACATTAGTTTGAGAGCAATAAAAGTTTCAATCCTTCAGTGATTATAGCTTGAACTACTGCTGAGTGAGAGAGCTCTGAAACTACAGCTAAGGGCAGCTGAGCTAGCTGGAGCACCACACAGCTGCAGCTTCCAGAGCCTCAAATGATGCCCTAAGCACTGCACTGTGTAGATGTATCAGGATGCCCAGCACTAGCAAAGGGATTTCTAGCACAGCACTCTGCAGTGTGACTTAAGCATAGGCTTGGCATCTTTTCTCTTTTTTCCATTTTTGTTTCATTATTTCCAGTTTTCATGGGATGTGGTGGCTGCTCCCTCATAGATTGTGCCACCTAAACAAAGACAAAGGTCATCATCAAGCTATTTTGGACCTCTGAGAAAGCAGGAGAGGAGGAAAGGAGGACATCGGAGAGATAATTCAGAGCAGAGCCTTTTCATTCTATGCTCAGCATATTCACTGGAGAAGAGCTTGGGAAAGGGATTCAGATCATCATAAGCTCTTTAGAGAAACTTCACTTGAGTCACTCCTCCCTACCTCCACTTTCTCAGCTAATGAAAGATTTAACTGCAGTGGAAGAGGGGTCCACAAGTTCCTTAATAATCAAAGGCAAGCACCAACTAGATGTGACTGGGAAGATTTGTGTCCACTCCTAGTCAGCAGAAAATGAGCTAAGGTACACATACCTAAGGATCCAAAAAATCAAGAGCTGTATGTGGATTTCATTAGCTCTGTGACATGGGGGAGAAAAGGCTCTCTTGTGCCCTTGCAAACTCATTTATCCCCAGCAATGGAAAGCTGTGGTCATCCTACAGGCAATGATGGTAACAAGAAATTCAAACTTACAGGGAACAGCATGCCATTTCAGCTTGGCTGCATTCACATCTGTAGCAGTCTTCTGTCCTCTCAGTGAGTCCAAAGGGATACAGTNCTTACCTTTTGTGGCATCTCCTGGACTGTTTAATTTCCTCCAGCAGTATGCATCCCCCAGGGTCACTATGCTGCCCACTGCAATAAGGAAAGCTAGAAAGCTCTTCTGTAAAAGAAACACAGAGCCCAAGCCATGGATTTTATTCCACATTGATTAGCTTTTTTTTCAAAAGCTGTAACTGAACCTGAATCAAAATTAGAAATAACCTTATGAATACATGAAAACAGTGTAAAAGTACAGTCCAGATATTTCCCTGCATTGATGATCTTTTCATTTAGGTGGGAAGATACAAAATGGCATGATATTACCATGTCAGCAGCATCACTCCCTGCCAAAGTCCAGTCTCTGGAAATCACGCAAAACCTCAGTAGTATCACAAACTTGAAAGCCCTGTCAAACTCTTGTCGGTGCTTTATTTACTGCCTTTGAGTGAACTTTAGCTATTTCTCCAGCAAATCCTTGTAGAGCATCCCATTGCTTCACTTCTGGGTACAGCAATGACTTCACATTTGGCAGTGGAGATCACAGACCTAAATCTATTCCAGTAGGTTTTTTTGCATAGATGGCTGGTTAGAGAAGAGAGATAAATGCGTGTCTTTGGGCAAAATTTGAGTGCTGGGCATTGTACTTAGCATCACCTGAGCTATCCTGTCAAACCATGCAGACACAGGTTTGGATTTGACACAGCACACACCTCCTTTTGTCTAGTGGGGGCAACAGCTAAGCATCTGTAAGAGGCCTTCAGATATGTCCCCTGGGACCTGCTGAACAATCAGGACTTTTTTTGGAAAAGGCTGCATAACTTTCTAATATTTGTTATACTGGGGTAGAGGGACTGGAGAAGCAAGAGAGAGCACAGGTTTATTTTGATGGGTTGCTCCAACTGAATAACTTAAAGTAAAAATTTAGGAATAGCCAGAGACTGAGAAGCAATGGAGGAAGTTAGTTAAATTTTCTTCATAGCACTTGCAGACTAACATGAAAGGATTTAAAAATTAGTAGATTTTTCCAAATTACTATTCTGAACTTCAGAATTCATTGCTGTTGCTGAGGCTGTTGCTGCTTGAAGCTGGGTTTGAAATAGCACTGAGAGGCTTTGGGTTTAGGCAGTGCTGCTCTCTGCTTGGCTTACTTGAATCACAATGCCCTAAGGCATTGAAAGATTCTGAGTCTTAGGCAGGAGGTGAGCCAAGGAGAAACTCCTCTGTCTGCTGTGGGAAAAACTCGATATTTTATTCCTCAATGTCCCACTTTCTAAAGGGACTGTGTGACATTTACAGTGTAGTGAAAACGAGGAGGAGGAGGGTTTATGCAGTGGTCTGGTAAGGGTGTAATGCTTCATTTTCATTGTGGTTCTGTGATGTGGAGTTCCTGATGCTTTAGGCTAGAATAGAGACAATTGTCATGCTGAGCACCATAACCAGGATGACAGAAGTTAAAGGGAAAGACTGAAACTCCTAAAGTGTGCTATTCTGTGGTGCCTGGGCCAGGTGTTTGCAACAATACAGATAGTCCATGCCATGTCACTCACATCTTTATAGAAAATACAAAAATTCCTCATTTGTTGCACTGTATTCTGTTAATGTTTTATCATTCTATTCCTCCTCATTTTCCTTATCATGCTATTCCTGGAAATGCCAGCCTAAAAGCGAGCTTGGGAATTCTCCTCTCTTTAAAGATCAGCTTTAGACCTTCCACTGAAACTGAACAGAAACATAAGGGCAAGTCTGTGGTATTAAATCAGGTGTCTGAATGGGCTTTATGCTGCAACAAGCAAAAGATTTGTCAGCTAAGTAACAGAAATCTAGCAATGAAGCTTAAAGCAGAGAAAGAAGTAGGTGGTAATTTCTCCCCTGTTTAGGAATCAACATATATGATTGAAACTGCTGCCTCCTCTGTAGAACCTCTGCCATTCCTGAGATGCTCATCAAAGGTAGTACTTGATGTCTGGACCTTTGGCACTACGTCAGCGCAAGTTACAGGACAACTAGGCCATGGTCTGTTTATCATTACCTAACTGCTGATTCAGATTCTGCAAACACCGTTGGAGGCCTGAAGAGCTGGAACAGGACACAATCTGAGGGATCAAAAGTGAAGAGCAGAAAAAATACACTCACAAAATACACACTTTTTTTCACTGTGAAAGGACTCTATTTTAAACTGTATTTCACATTTATCAGTTTAAAAACATGGTCCTAAACCTTTCCAAAATTCTGAGTATTTTCACAACCATTTCTGAGGAAAGGATAACAGCAAGTGAAAGACTAAGAGATATCTATCCAGTTTCTTGCAGGGAATTACAATGCAAAGAACCAAATTCCCAGTAACCTTCACAGAGGCGTCTTCCTGTCTTTGCATCTTACAGGTTTGAAATACAACATAGCCACATTTAAAATGTGTAACTAGATGATTCTCTTAAATGCTCCCCTTTTGCATTTTAAAGCAAATACCTATCAGTATGCCCATTGGAAAAAAAAAACCAAAAACAAAAACAAACAAACAAACAAAACCACCCCACAAACCAGTCTAGACCTTTGACTTACCATTGTGCACTGCTTGGCTTCCAAAGAGCTCTGTCTTCCCAGACAAAGCTGAAGTGCTTTATGTGGAATCAGAGAGCAAATATTTTATGATGCCTTTATGTTGTGCAATTCAAGTCTAGGTGGAGGGGAAAAAAAGCCTACTCAATACAAATGCAGCTATTTTGTAATATCCAATGAAATCTCTGAAATTTTTCCAGCTGGCAATGAGAAAATGTTTGATTCTGCAGAGCTCTGACCTGGGTAAATCGTTGAGTCCAGAACTTCATATTCCTTGGAAGCATTATGATTAGAAAAAATGCCTTTCTGATGGAATACAAATATAGATAGCTAAGCTGTTGACAGTATTATGCAGCCAGGTGATTTTTAGGTGGGGCAGAAATGCATGCAACATCCTTTCTGCTATCAGTGGGCTGGAACATGCTGAGTAGGGCATTAGGTATTAATAGCAAATGGAGCTTTTGCCAGATCTTTGCGTGCCCATGGTTATAGTGCTGTGCTGTGCACTGAAAGATAACCAAAAGTACTTGGCCAATACCTCCTATCACTGAGGCCTTAGCTGAAGGCAGATCCCAGTACAACATTTCTCTTTCTCCTCCACCAAAATAAAAAATTCCTCTCAAATCAAATCCTGCTGTTACTCCTATGGAACTGTTCAGGCTTTGACCTGAATAATCACAGTGGAATATATGATCGCTTTTATATGTGCACTTTTCCAAGAAGTCATAAATTTCAGAGTGCTTATCAAGTACTCTGCTTTCTCTTACTTCTGCAACCTCTTTTCAGAAAGAAATATCTGACTGTGGCCCTACCCACATTTAAGACACTTTGTTACAGATGCTGCCAAGCAATTTGATACTCATTTCTCTGGGAGACTTATCATCGGCCACAGGAAATTTAACCTATGATTTTAAGGTTTAGAGACTTGTAAAAAACAAGCTAAATAATTTGGGACTCTTTTTGTCTTTAGAGTAAATTAAACACAGAATAATATACTTTGCAATGGTTTCAAGAAAAGTTGTCATTTTTTCTATGCATTATGGATTGCTGCATACTAATAATAATTAATTTAACCCAGAGAATTAAGCAGGAGCTAAAGAAATTAAGGTACATCACAACATAATTCCATTACTTCCCTGGAGGAAATGCTAAATCTGAAGTCCATGCAGGTTTGATAACTCTTTAGTAAGAAAGACATAATTAATGAAAAGTTCCTAAGCATTCAATTTTCCAACTAAACACCAGACTTCTTTTTTCTTTCTGATATAATCACTACTTTTAAATCTTCAATTTAATTATAGTCATGTTTTCATTGAGAAAATTCAATAAATATCCTTTCTCATCCTTTGCTTCTGGAATAACAGTACTTTATAATACAAATCTTCCTCTTGTCTGTGTTTACAGTGTTGAGTCAGCTTACAACTTTTCTCAGGCAAGTACAGCAGTTTTCATCTTCATAAAAATTTCTAAATTTATTTTCATTCATGCAACCCATTTCTGCATAGTCTCCAGCCTGACAGTATCTCATTTCAAATCTGAATATAAAACAAGGTATAAAAGCATGCAAATGTTGTGGAAATGACCTCAGATGCTATGAAGGACATAATGCCTTTCCGAGCTGTCTTAAGAACCATGTTGTTCTAGATAGAAAACACTTGCTTTCCCTTCCTAAATTTTTCTCAGGGGCACTGTTGTTAATACTAATTTTATGCTTTACAGAGTTGTCAAAAAATCCTATTCTTCCAAAATAAAAAAAAAAAACCCAAAACACCAAAAAACTATCTAAATCATGAACTAAGTAAGCACAGTTTATTTCACCATTAAGATGACCAGACTTAGTCATTATTTGGCACGTTAAGTATTGTTTGCAAACTCTGTCAGTGATGATTGTATTTGTTTTTCCCAGATCTCTTGATATAAGGCCTTCATACAAATGTGTGGATACTTTGGCTGATGTGCACCATTCACTGTAAAAGCATTCCCTTCCTGGAGGCTTTGCTACCACCAGGTCACCCTGGGCTTAACAGGAAATGTTCTGCCAGTCCTTTTGTGGCTTTTTGATAGAGACCTCAAAGCAAGACTGGTTTTGATTTCAAAGTGCTTGTTAGGCAGAGCAGCTTATTCTTCTGCCAGTGATTTCTCGGCAAAGATGCCAGAGCCCTGACAGCTGTGCTTCAGGTTGTCTGCTGGAGGCTGACACACCTGGATGTCTTTGAACCTCCGGCCGGAGGATACAAAGATCTTGCTTGAAAAGAATTTAGTCCCTTCCTAAAGTCTTAGATCTGGCTACACCTCCACTGAATTCCTCTTTTCAATACATTTTTTTTCCAAGGATAATTGCTTCCTTAGCACTGCACCAATTTCACCAGAGCATGCAGAGTTCTTAACAGGGGATTACAGGAAAGATGAGGAGGGCAGTGACAGAACAAGGGGTAATGTTTCTAAACTAAAAGAGGACATGTTTAGAACTGTTGTTATGAAGAAATTCTTTACTGTGAGGGTGGTGAGACACGGGAATAGATTGCTCAGAGAACTTGTGGACGTCCCATCCCTGGAAGTGTTTAAGGCCTGGCTGGATGGGGCTCTGAGCAACCTGGCCCAGTGGAAGGTGTCCCTGCCCTTGTCAGGGGAGTTGGAACTGGATAATCTTTAAGGTCCCTTTTAACCCAAACCATTCTATGATTTAGTGTTCTTAATTTCCATCAAAAAAGCTGGTGTTCTCATGGTGAATTGATACTCAGTGAGAGAATAAGTTTTTTGCAAAGTTCACTCCTGATTCCGGAGAACTTAGCTATATCATGCAGATAAATATTTGCACATTAGGTCACACAGATAACTAAACCTCCGATATGCTGGAAACACAATCTTTAGCTTAAATAGGTTTGAACACACTGAGGAAAGCTGGAAAACTCCCATTAACTTCTGCAGCCTTCAAATTGGATTTTAGGGTTTGGGTCAAGCAAAGCACTGATGTATATCCTTAGTCTGAGCCCTCTGGAAAGTTCCATTGTCTGCAGTGGAGTCACTCTTTATTTTCAAGCACACACTTGGTGAAAGGCCTTCCTGGGTCTAACTTGGAACATAAGTTCACAGTCATCCTGGCTCTATCTTGCTTTATTAACTATGATACATCAATTAATATGAGAAGTTTAATTTCTTGATCTGTTGACAAAAGTGACAGGGTAGCACTACTTCATTAGTCCTATGAGTTTCACGTTTCAAAGTTTTGCTAAAGACTAATGTAGAAAACCATTGGACTGTGATTCAGGAGGTTTTTTTATTTCTTCATTCTGACACTGACTTGATGCATGATTTTGGGTGATTCCCTTAAGTGTGACAGAGATTTCAAGTTTCAGATCTCATTAACTAGAGGAATGCAGAAACTAGAGATAACATAGAAGTCAAGTTTCCTTACTCCTCACACAGTAGGTAGTCCTACACCTCACCAAGGAGCTCCGGGGCAATGCCTGCTCTCCAAGACCACGATTTTACCACCAGAGATGAATTCTTTAGATCTAAGTAGGATCAAACCACAAACCAATGAAGTCATGTGTCCAAGTCCAGGTTCATTTAGAGTTTTTAGGTTTTGCTGTGGGTTTTGTTTTTCTCCCTTAATTTCTAGTTACTGGAACAGAATTTATCAGACTGGTTATTTTTTTACTGCTAGCACAACTTATTGCAGTAAACCATTTGACTCGGTATAGCAAGGTCTTTTCAGGTGACATGTGTAATCATAGTCTGCATATTTCTAATTTCCTATTATTATAATTAATTATTTATAGAAAACCTGATTTTGAATTCCCTGAAATGAATAAATGCACTAATAGGTAAGCAATGTACTCTTTCATTGCATTAACCAGCAATGAACACCAAGCAGAAGGAGAAGTTCCTCTGGAGGTTTCAGGCTCCTGTGCTGGTTTCAGTGACATGTACTTATTTCTAGCTTCAGATACTCCTTTCTACACTGTGCACCAGTCTGAGGCATCTTCAAGCCCTGACTTCACTTGTTACCCTCAAGACTTTTTGCAGCCTGCAGATAATGCAGGTGCTGGGACTATCTCTTGGAGACTGGGGAATTCTGGTGATTGCAGGGCTTGAACAAACACATCTCTCTGCCTCTGTATCAAGACATAGAGCATTGCTTGTGCCTGCAAGCAAGGAGTGGCAGTGAAAATGAAGAACAATGCACAAATTGTACTGGGGTTCTTTCCTGTGGGATGCAGAAGCTTAACTTTACTTAATTTTAATTTGACCTTTTTTATGTTTGTATCCTGTTCTAAGGTTATAAAAACATGTTTACTTTCTGTTAGCTATTGGGAAAGCTGGCTGTGGTATTCTCTTTACCTTGTCAATATTTGTGAGCTTAACCAAGTGCTAAGGCATGGCTTTAAGCATGGATATCAGCCCTGTACAGTCTTACATGTTCTGGTTCTTCATCTGCAGATTAATCCCTGATGACATGTGTGATTTCTGATACCTTTATGTCACACAATCATTTAGGGAGTTCTGAGGGGAACGGCAAATGATTTTTATTGCTGCCATCTTTTCTCTAAACTTTAAATGGAACCTGTCTAAATTGCTCTCTAAAAGGAATTTTAGGATTAAATACTTTTTGTAACCCTGTTTAGGGTTTAGGACAGGGCTTCTAGAAAGCAGGTTTTTGTTGTGCCATTCATAGTCCTCTCTGCTCAGAGACTGGTGTATGTAACACAAATAGACAACTCAGGAAGCATTGAGGTCCTATGTAGCTGTCATGCTGGGTTTTTCATGGAAACTGATCTGCAAGAAAACCCCAGAACTGAAGCAGTCCAATGCTAAGGTCCTACATTTTGCAGCATCAGTGCACAAAGAGCACACAGATCTCCTGTTTTATAACACACAAAGTTCTGTGGAAGTAGAGCTTTGCGTTATCAACAAAGGGTTTAATTCCACATGTCCGTGAATATGGAAAGTAACTAAAGGCAAGCTTTTCTGCTTGTTGGAATGTTGCGGAGGAAGAAACTACGCCAAAACACTAAAAGGCTTTGGAATAATTTTATATTAATCCCATCTGTGGTTTTTTAATGATCTTGCTCAAGATGTTGGGAAACTAGCCTAGGCTAATATTTTTCTACTTATCCTTTGTTAGTTCCTGCTTTATTATAAGTATATTAAAATTATTTGAATTCTACTAGGTTTGAAGGTCTGGGCCAGTTCAGTAATGGTATCTTGTCATAGAATCACAGAAAAAATAGAATTGAAAGGAATATTATGATACTTCACTTTTAGAATTTTCTGTGTCCCTTATCTAGAAATGTACTTCCAGTATCTGAATGTAGCCATTAGATCAATATATGAGAACTTGGAGATCTTGCATGTTTTTTCTTATTTGAGAACCCAAGTAAGATCAGCCAGTGCCCTGGTTCCTCATGAGTGGTATCAATGTAGTCAAGAGCAATAAGTAAATAAACTCCATGTGCTAATATGGAAGTCTGATTATTGCCACTGGATTATTTAATCACCACCTGGAAGAACAGGTTATTTTATTGTCATTTCCTTCCTTGTGAATTCACTTGTAGTGAAGATCATATGAAATACAGGGGCGGACCCCCGTGCGATCCTCAGCTTCGTCCCAGCCTAGCGCAGGGCGAGCCGCACACGCGTCCCTTACAAGCCGTGTCCCTTACAAGCCGTGTGTGTCCCTTACAAGCCGTGTCCCGCCTCTCAGTGATGGGTGCCAGGCCCCGGACACAGCTGTGGGGGCCCGACCCACCTCCTGCCGGGTTCCGCAATCCGCGGGATGCCCGCGGCGACGGTGGGACGGGATGGCACGGGACGGGATGCGGCGGGAG
>VZTR01018856.1:14003-33132 GCA_013400775.1 Chaetops frenatus
GGCGGGGCCGGGTTTGGGCCCGGTTGGGCCGGGCGCGGCACCGGCATCGGGGGCGGCCCCGCGGCTCACTCTCCTTCTCCCGCAGATGAACGGGGACGCGGCGGAGCCGGCGCCGCTGTGGGAGCGGCCGTGGTCGCTGGACGAGATCCGTAAAGGCAGCCAGAGCTGGTCCTTGGCCTCGGACGCCGGGGTGAGCGGTGCGGCCGGGGCCGGGACTGAGCCCGGTACCGGAGCGGTGCGCGGACCGCGGCCTCCTCGGGGCCTGGGGCCGTGTGCGAGGCGGTGCTGCCGCCCGCTGGCCGGGGAGCGGCGGGGGCTCTCGGGAAGGGCCTGCCGCGGGAAGAACGCAGCCCGCCAGGGCCCGGCGGCTCTCTCGTTGCTTTAACCCTCCGGGCCGGGCAGGAAAACTAAAATATGGAGATGGCCCGAACGGAGATGCCGAGTGAAGTGGATGAGACTTGGTGCTGTGTGTGTGTGTGCGTGCGTGCGTGGGGAGTGTTTCAGTCTAAAGTGCGTGTATTTTGGTCCTCAATTGAAGTGTACGATCAGTTCTGCCTGTCTTACAAACGCTGCCAAAAGGAGGAGTTCGATGCTGACTATTGCTTTCCTTTGTTGTTGTCAACAGCTTCTGCATTTCCTACAAGAGTTTTCACAGCAAACTATTTCCAGGACACACGAAATCAAAAAACAAGTGGATGGATTGATTAGTGAAACAAAAGCTACGGACTGTCGCCTTCATAATGTCTTCAATGACTTTCTTATGTTATCCAACACGCAGTTTATAGAGAATGTGAGTGTGTTCCAGTACAATATTAAACTTCTGCTTCGAACATTGTCACTGTCTCTGAATGTAGTGTGAAGAAGTGATTTAGCTTTTTGGCAAATCTAATGCTGATTTAGGGATGAAGTAACTTTTAATTGTGTTCTGCTAAAGGATATCCTAATTCCTTTGTTAGTGATGCACTATCCAGTATTGGCAGGCTCCCTTTGCCTTTTCTGCAATACCATCCTTCCTTGCTAATACATTACCTGGAGATTGGAGTTTTGGCTTTAGTACTATGAAAGAGTTGGGAATTCTGGGTTGTCTTGGTTTATCTTCACAAGTTGCATGAATGTAGCATTTGCCTGCACTTACCTGTCTAAATATGAGGAATGTTATACAATGCTGTAAATTTGCCTAATGCTGTTATTTTACTCTGAAAGCATTTGGTATTAAAGGTGTTGGCCTGCAAGCAATTGTCCCTTCATTGTGGTCATAATGAACATATTTTATGATTAATGTTGCCACTTTATAGATATCTCTGTTTTGAAAGATAAATCTAGACTTGAAAGCCTGTTATGGCATTGTATCACTAGAAGTATGTGTCTAAGATGAAGAGCTTTAATAGTGTTTCAGATTTTTGGAGGGATTTTTAGCACTGTGAGTTTTATCAGGTATTTTGTTTTGATTAGCATTATTTCAGGCCATCTGTGTCTCACCATGGCATTATTATTGGAAAGAATGTGACAGAGGAAAAGATGAAAAACTGGATTTATATTGTGGGGTGTTTTTGGTGGTAGTGGGTTTTTTCAGAGCTGCAGTGTCTTTTCTGACCTAGCTTTGCTGTTCAGCAAAATGATTCTGCTGGGAACAGTTTGTACCAAATGTTTTAAATCTCATGTGCTTACAGCTGTTTGTTCCCAAATTTAAGTGCACAGAAATAGGTCTTCATTTCTGATTCTCAGTTAAGTTAGTGAAAGATCTGTCTCTTCCCAGGGGATAGCTGCCCCCCTGTTTGAGATTTGGATTTAGGTTTGCAGCTTCCAGGGAGATCTATTCCCCTTTATCTCCTTGTAGCTGGTCCTACAAAAGAGTGCTAAAAGAGCTGGATGTGAGGGATTATCAGAACAAACTGAAGGATGAGGGATGTTGTGAACTCTCTCTGTGAGTATGGAAGGAGAGCTGCTAAATGACAGAACACTAAAGGAAAGTAGACAGCCTCTAAGTAAACTATAGGTTTCACTCTGAAGGTGTCTAGAATAGCTTTATAGTGGGAGGGTTAAACCAGTGCATTTTTTAACATGTTCAGGTTAGTTTGTTAGCAGACTTGAATTACCTCAGTTGCGTTGAGAGGTTGCCTATGGTACCCTCAGTGTGATGACTTCAATGCATGAAGGTGCCTGACATCATCCAAGGGTTCCTTTTTTAAATGTGTAATGAATTAATGTGTAATTAATTATATATTTACAGTATATTTTGGGTGGCACCCTTACATGAAGTAATTTTGCTTGACTTTTTAGAGAGTATATGACGAAGAAGTGGAAGAGCCTATTCCCAAAGCTGATGTTGGAGACAAAACAGAGCAGGTGGGTAACTTCAGCTGCCTTGAGTGCTGTCAGTATGTTTGCAGCCATTGTCTACCTTCTCATTTTCAAACTTACGTTGCTTACATTTTCAGCTTACAAACCATAGTCCTTCCTTTCTCCTTGAAGTCTCTCTGTTGGGTAGTGTATGTCATACAGACATAAATTTGACAGTAACATTGGAGGTTACTACAGTGTGTGATCATCTGTTAAGGCCTCCCCAAGCTCAGTATTGGATCCAGCAGACAAGACTTATGCATTGATTTTTCAAGTGGTTAGCTTGTTTTTTCAGCAAGAAGACTAAGACCTTACTGGTTCACAGGCAGTGAATTGGGGAAGCAGAATCCTACTGGATTAATTCCTAGGAATAACTACTCACATACATACATACATATAAATATATATATATATAATCACAATCTAGGTGTATTATACCATAAATTTCCCCATAAAAGTTTGGGAGCACAAAGAAAACAATACTGTGCTAGTGTGGATGTTTAGAACATCTCTGTTTCTGGAGTGATGAAAATGAATTAAGTCAAGAAAAAAAAAAAAAAAGTCTGATTGTCCTTCTAATGCATATAGTGAAAAAGCTTTCATTGTGCCAATCTGAAATTAATATTTTGTATGTGTGTTATGCTAATATTGAGTCTTAAGTAGAATGCAGTGATCATGTGTTTTTTTCTGTTACTAAAGGAAAAGACACGGGAACAGAAAGAAGCTGATCTAATCCCTAAAATTCAAGAAGCAGTGAATTATGGGTTGCAGGTTCTGGACAGTGCATTTGAACAGCTAGACGTCAAAGCAGGCAACTCTGACTCAGAAGAGGAGGAAAGTAACGAAAGAGTGGAACTGATACTTGAGCCAAAGGTACAGAGACTTGTTCTTGCTGGATTTGTTTTGCTTTCTTGGACTTGCTCTTTGCTTCTGTCAGCTGTATTACTGCCTTGGTGTAAAACAGATGTTACCTAAAAAGAGGATTTGATGACTGCATCTGAAGAACTGCTCTTTGCTGAGCTACTCCTTATGTAGCCTGCTTGTCTTGCAGCTAGGGTAGCATTAAGGTATGGCACCCTAAAACAAGTTAGTGCAATAGAATGAACCTCGAAGGTGAAGCTTCAGTTCTGTGTGGGAGTGGGATGTACAAATTTCATGCTTTTTAGGTACAAACTGTATCATTATGGGTGGTTTTTACTGTCCCGGTAATTAAAAATCCAAGGTCCAGGTTTTGGGATGAGACTCATGCCTTTAGGTCTTTGCAAGGATATTCTTCTATTAGATGGCATGTAGAAAACAAGTTGGGACTACACAAATAGAAGTAGCCACTTTCTTTGACAGTGTTGAGAGGAATAAGCCTCAGCTGCCCCACCCAGTTGTATGTTGACTTGAAGCATGTTTGGTGGAACTCTAAACAAGCCTGTACCTTCCTTGAGTTGAAACAAGGGTTGTAAAACTTCTGTCTTTGTCAGCCATATAGGGCTGTTCAGAGATGTCAGAAAGACCTGATATTGTATCTTTTCAGGATCTCTATATTGACAGACCTTTACCTTACTTGATTGGCTCTCAGCAGTTTATGGAACAGGATGATGTTGGCCTTGGAGATCTCTCTAGTGAAGGTATGTGCTAGCATGACCTTTTATTTCTATGCAAGTAATTAGTTCCTAATCCAAGATTTTTGTCTGTTTTAAATAACCACTTTGGTTATCCTGTATAGTGTTCTTGCATGTTTAGATGCAAGCTGTAATTAGCAGGGGAAAAAGAATGTTCATCGTGCTGTAACAACCACTTTTCCAGTATACAAAGCAGTAACTTCCCAGTTACTTGTGCTTTGTGTGTTAGAAATGCAAAGTGTTAGAATTTCATCCGCTTTCAAAGCTCTTTAAAACCACTCTCTACCCACCTGAATTTTAGTTTTCTTCAGAGAGTCTTTAAGTTGCTTAAATGGTGACTACCTTGTTCTGTGTCTGTCTGATCTTTTTTGTTTTCATTTGAATTAGAAGGATCGGTAGATAGCGATCGTGGAAGTGTAGTTGACAGTGAAGAGAAGGATGAGGAGGTAAGTGGCAAGTACCAGCTGCTTTGCACAAGCATTCCTTGTGTGTGAGGCCATTAACTATCTTGCTTTTTGATGTTGGCTCTCAAGATACAACTGCAGGATGTTTGTTCCCTGTGTTGGTTGTGATAAATACATGTGCAGTTATTGTAATTATGCAGTGGTTTCCTCTGCAGCTTCCCAGAGGGACGTTTATGTGGTATGGACTCTAGCTGTTACTAAAGTAGAATACTTAAAACTGAAGTGTTTTATTCCGCTCCAATTTAATTTTGTGAAGCAAGTTAGATTCTTATTAAGAATTGCATTTATGGAGAACAAATTTGTTGTAAATTACAGTTACAAAGAATGGGATGGAGACTGGCAGGAACAAGTTTAAGGCTTTAAGTAATGTACCTCCAGGCTTTGCCTCATAAATCGACTGAATTGGAAGATCAGTTTCTGATATGTTTTGCCTGCTTTGGCTGATGTGTCTGCTTTGTAACTGTGCTATGGAAGCAATCCATTTTTCCTGAGGTGTTTGCTTTTGGTGTCTTTGCTTACTTAAAGTGAAATCCCTTTTGAGTTACTCAGATGAAGTCACAATGGAGCTTGGGTCTTTGCTGAATTAATGACTTTCTAGTGAGCTCCATTCATAAAGATGGTCAGCAGTGGGGGAACAATTTCTTGGTCAGATCATGGTGAGGAGATCTAAATGTTCAAACTTCATCAAGTTCAGAGTTTCTGAGCCCTCTTCCTTAACTACTGGATGAAGTAATGTGTGACACTTGCCTCTGGGTCTCTTGTGTTACAGGAATCAGATGATGAATTTGGAAACCCTAGTGAAGATGACCAAAAGATGGTATGGTTTAACACTGTGGTACACACCTGAAACACACTTGTGACACAGTGAGAATGCAAGAAAGAGATGAGAGCTCTAGACAGTTAACTATTAGCAACTTCATGAGGCCTGATTTTTATAACTTCTTATGGGAAGGCACCATGTTCTGAAAGTGAACCTGAATTGGGCCTAAAGACATGCATGCAAGCTGTCATTAGATACAGAGCCTATGTGGCATGGCATTGCCTGGTACGTGTTTTCCTCAGGAATTACTTGGGAGACATGAGAGTTCAAAGAATCTACCCCAGGAAAACTAGGCTTCTGTAGGTTTATTAGGTCTATAATTAAAATTCTAAACTTGCTGTGCAGGAAGCAAGGAACAGTACAGTTTGAGTATGACATGAAATCAAAGATGTGAACAGTACTAGATATTTGAACAGTATATCTATTTGGATAATGAATAAGAAGGGAAAAGAAAGGTTGAGATAGAAAATTCAAGCCTAGTTTTAGTAATTGGTTGTAGAAGAAGGAATCTTACCCATGTTTAGATGTGCCACTGCAAAAGACTTTTATGTGGAGATCCTGAATCTGAAAGTATTTAATGTCAAAAGAGCAATGTTGCAAAAAGCAACCCTTACTTAATCTACTTATTCATAAAACAGTGTTGCCAAGGCCCTCAGATGTTACTTTAAGCTGTCCTGCATAGGGTAACTTTGTATGCCTGATGTATTTTAAACTCACCAGGTATCTTTGGGTTTTTGGTGATTTAGTTCACTTCTGGGCCCTTGCCTGTGCCAGCCCCCAGCTCTCATCCAGTTCACCTCATCTTTTTCACCCTCTTATTGACATGACGGAAACCAAGATGTGAGCATGTACTGTCTGTAATTCTACTGTCCACCCCAAGGATAGTGTAAGATGATACAATTTTTTTATTAGTTGATCACAGTGTTCCTGTGTTGAGACTAAATACCAGGTCTTTAGTTGGTGTATGGTAGTGGTACACTCCTTGTGAGGGGAGCCTTTGTGTCCTCAGTTGCAGCATTCAGTAACACAACACACGGGTGGGGTGTGCTAGAGAATGCAGCAACTTGCTTGGAGCTAGAGGCACTCCTTCCTTATTGTTCCAATGCTGTGAAGTACCCCAAATAGGCTGTAAGTTCCCATCCTTTCAGTAAGTTTGATTTGAATCTTTTATCTAAGCAGATATAGTTTTGTGCTTGTTTTGTATGCAAACAGAATATTAATTGTTTTTTAGAAGACAGCCCAGATGAGTGATGAAGATGATGATGATGGCTGTGATCTCTTTGACTCTGAAAAAGAAGAGGATGACGATGGAGACTTAGATGAAAGCACAAAGCCTGTGAGTAATTGCCTTCCTGGAGTGGGAAATTTGACTTCCTGTATGAAAAATCTGTCCTTAGAGGGATTATAGTGGTAGCTCTCAAGTACCTGGAATGGAATCCTGTAGGAAGTGCCTCTAAAAATCCTGAATGGTCTTTTAACATGATTGTTCAGGTGTTACCCCTGTAAACTCAGGGATTCTTGCACCTTAAGCAAGTATCAAAGCTGTCTTTCAAGAACGTTAAGAAAGGGATTGTTGCATTTTTGTGAGGTAAAGACCTTTTGTTTCTCCTGCTTACAAAGCAAGATGACATTAAAAATTGTGTTCATAAGGAACTAGAAATTGTGAGGGTTTTTGTAATTCTTCATGCACATCTAATCTCTGCTTTCTTAATAGAAAGCTGTATTGCTTCTACGGAGGACTGCAGGCAAAGTCTAGACAAGATATTGTACAAGTAGTTATAATTGCAATTGCATCAACTTGCTAACTGAATCTTATATAAGAAATATGCTGTTATTTGTCCCTGCTGCTCAGAAAAAGAAGAGGCCAACATCATTTGCAGATGAGCTAGCAGCCCGAATCAAAGGAGAAGTGCCTGTCAGACAGGACGAAGAGCGTTCATGTGAGTTACCTCCTAAGTCTTGGAAAGTGCTTGTGCAGTAATGGGGCACTCCTGGAAGTGTAGGACAGGAGATTGTGGGTAACAGTACATGAAGTTACACAGATCTGTTATTTGAGTGTGTGTTAGGGAAAATCCTGACAAGAGGAATTGCAGACACTGTTTTGTGCTCTGAGAAACTCTTTGGCCATAACTCAGAGGACTGAATTGGAATTCACTGAGAGTTCCAGTGGGAAACACATTGCTTTCAGGTGAGACAGGTCACTCTCAAAACAGACATTACTGGAAAGGTTTTCTCTTCAATCTAATTCTCCATCTGCATGTTTGACCACATGTACTTTCCCCTTTTTCAAGTACGTGGAAGCCACTGGTCATTGTGGTCTTTCTGTGAGCTCTACAGTGGAAAACACCTCAAGCAGTAGATCGGTGTTTTCCTGCGGTGTGGGTTGTTTGGTTTTTTTGTGGCTTAAATATACTGTTTTGAGGAACTTTTGCTTTCTACTGTTACTCATGACATTTTAGACCAAGTAATGCATTTACTGTTGTGCTGTTTTCAAAAGGAGAGACCTCTCAAGTATTTAGTCTCGCAACAAAGCAGCAGTTGAAAATAGCTGGCTGAAGTTGAGTTGGCAGGTGCTCATGAGCCTGCTGTTAACCTGTAATATTGAGAAGATGAACAGACAAGAACTGTGTGTGTGTGTTCTTGCACAGTTCAAACAATCAAATTAGGTCTGTTGATATCAAGAGTATAAAACCTACCAACTTACCCTGTTCAGCTACAGGGAAATCTTCCAGTCACTGAAATAACCTTGTGATAGTTAGGCCAGAGGAAATAAAACTCAGCTTTGCTTTTGGTAGCTAAATAAAGACAGTAATAAATCTGGAGTCATTTGAGATGCTCAGAGGTTCATTAAAGGTGTGGAAAATGTACTGTCTGGAATACTTTTTCTGTTGCTTTCTGACATCTCAGGTGACACTAGTCTGCATGTGGACAACTGTGTTGAACCTCTAGTGCCTGACAGAATGATTCTATTACAATTTTAGGTAGTAGTTTTAGAAACTGTATTTCATGGAATTGCTTCATCAGGCTGATTCATATGAAAGCACAGAGGTCAGCTTGGTTTACTTTTTTTAGGCTCTTCTTGCCATAGATTGATCTCAGACTGAAAGTAAAGGTGGACTAGTTGTTCATTGAAACTTTCTTCTTTAAGCCCTGTCATCAGAGACCAAAGCAAGGAAAACTCCAAAAGAGAAGAAGGAAGTTAGAGTTCCATCAGATGGTAGGATATCCTCTTCTCTTGTTTTTGAATTGTGGGCTGGACTGTAGGATACCACTTAAGAAATCGTGGCATCTGCTGTAGAAGCTGGGTGGGGTATCAGTGAGCATCCTTCAAGGTGAGTAAACAAATCTAGGTTGTGATGTGCGTGCAAACAAGGCTGCAAACAGGCTTATGAGAGTTCTTCCTTTAATGTGGCCTTCTGGAGCAACTGCACAACCCAGTGTGTCTTCAGCAGCTTTTCTGTATATGTCATGTTTATAAGAGAGACCAGATGGAACCAGAGCAATTTTAATTTTGGTTGTCTCTAATTCCCTTTCCTGAAACTTGATCAGTCTTACCAAAGCTCATGGCTCTTGTACTTTCTAGATGATGATGACATCTTCAAGCCTCCTAAGCTGACTGATGAGGACTTCACACCGTTTGGTTCAAGAGGTGGCCTCTTCAGTGGTGGAACAGGCCTCTTTGATGATGAAGAGGTGAGAATGCTGGAGATTATCTTTCATATACCATGTGTAGACAGTGCTGCTGCTGAGTTTCTCTCTCTGCTGTTAAAAGTTTCCTATTGCAATTATGCTGTGTTGTTTCATCTAGTTATTGTACAGTTCCTGGGATGCCTAAATTGGCAAGAAAAGTTCACTTTAAGTTTACTCTTGTGCTAACTAGAGCTGGCCTGAGGGAGAAATGGCATTAAGTGCATTTCTGACCTTATTTTACCACTGTGCACATGAAAGGGTGCAGAAACCTGATGTCAGGGCTGGTTAAGATTTAAGAATATGATAGTACAGCTGTGTAGAGCAAATGATTGCCTCTGATGCAGCTGATACTGGTGACAGTCAAGGTTAGTCCAGAAGAGCTGTCAAATTGTTGCCTTTGTGGGATGTTGTGTTCATCGTTGCAACTAGAACAAAAGTCAGGTGTTCTTGGAGCCAAGGAGGTATTAGACTGAAATTTGGAAGGAAGCCTCATGTTTCTCAAGCTTACCATGCCCAATCTACTATAATATAGCCAACAAATACCAAACAGGGGCATTGTGTGTAAGGGAGGGGAGAGTTCTGTGCAATGCTTTCCATTCTAACAGCCTTTATTGAAAAAATGTTCTTTCTTTTTTTTTTAAGTGGCAGACAATAGCTTAAAAAGAATATTAAGAAAAATAATCTGATAGTGAAAGCCAGCTTTGTATCAGTGTAAATTTGGATGAAGCCATCACTGGTTACCTTGTGGTGATTTATTACTAAGACTACTTTCCTCATCTGTGTAGACACAGGACAGCCAAGCAGATCTGCCCGCCTGCATACACCTGTTCTTGGTTTTCTCTTATCTAAAGTAAAACATCTCAGGAGGGTGACTTAGCTTCACTTACCTTGTGCATTGGAGGGGCTGCACTGTACCAGCAGGCAGACACAGCAGGACAACATGCAAATAATAGCTGACAAATGTGTAATTGATCACTGACACCTCTGCCACACCCCTGCACTCCCCTACTCTTTCTGAAGTGTTTTGTCTTCCTTCTACAAAGCTTTATACAAAGACCGTGCATTTTGAGTCTCCAGGTAGTCAACCTCTAACATCCAATTCCTGTAAGAGGGAGGCTTTCAGGGACTTAATTGGTCAGGAGTCAAAAGATCTGGAGGTTTCCTGGAAATCTAGGCTGTGATTATTGGAGATTGGTATAGGGCACTGCAACCTGAACACAAATACTTCTGTGGGAGTGTCCTGCAATGCTTTTGAGCTATAATGTATTTCTCTGCACCATTATGGTATCTTAACATCTCCTTAGTAGCGGTGTAAATCATTTTATCCACGTGAAGTTCATGAATATTTTTATGCTTGTCCTGACCTGAATTTTTCTCTTGAACCTTATTGTATAAACTTCAGTAGGAAAGCTTAGAAGGGTATAATCAGGATCTAACCAGCTGCAGATTAATTAGTGTAAGTCCTTGGAGATGTGCAAATAAAAGGTCGTTCCTTCTCTTCAGCAAACAGACTAGTGATCAGTAAATTAAATTTTAGGAGAGCTGCTTTTCTCAATGTGTACATTCAAGTTAACACTTGAATAACCTAGGTTTAAGTCTGTATTTGCAGACATCCTTTTGAGAAGGGAGTGGTGATTACCTCCTCTGTCTTGGCTTAGAAGTAGACATTCAGTATGGAAAAATGAGCACCTGTTATTTCCTACAAAAACAAATTCACCACTTCCCCCCTTTGCATTTTCATCTGTGATCAGAGTGATCTTTTTGCTGAAGCACCAAAAGGAGAAGGATCAAAAGAAAGAGAGGAGCGAGTCCCCGTAAGTGAAGGTAAGAACCAACAGTTGCCTCCTGTAGTTTTGTCTATGCTGTGATTTATTACTCCTAGCATCTAAACTGTTCCCAAACTAGAAAGCCTGATGTAGCAATTGCAGAGCAAGTCTCGTCTTCTCACCAGTCTTAACAGAGAACAGCTGTGTTGAATTTTACATGTGTTTGTTCACTATGATCTGTTACACACATCTACTCCCCTAGAGCTGAAAGGACGTCCTAGCTGCTGTTGGCAGAGCTCTCTGTGTGTGCTGGGTTCCTGCTTCTCAAGTGTACTTGCAGGATCCCATAGTGGGTTTGAGGAGAGCAAATATTTCTTCTTGCAGATTAATTCACATGAGTTTCCCACTAGGTTCTTATCTAGACCCTTAAGGACTCTGAGCACACATTCTATATTGCAGAGCTTTTACTGAGCACTGTATTTGATGAATTTTCAGATATGTGTTGGGAAACTAAACCATTTTGTTTTGAATGTATTGTTTAAATGCTTTTGAGTGTGTGAATGTTGTAAATAATGCTGTATGTAAACATGTAATGTGCTTTAAGCTTCAGTGTAGTAGAGCTGTTCTATGGAGTTTAGATGGAAAAAAAATAGATTATTACATATATTTGCAAAAGCCCAGAAGTTTAAGGAGAATATGTAAAGAGTTCTAAGCTGTTAAGAAAGAAAAAGCACCTCAAACAACTTCTTGGATTCCTATTTCTGTGGTAGAGTTCTGAAGGCTTTGACAGCATAAAACAAGTCCATCCATTTGTATTGTACTTCCTATGATTTCAGCATCCTCTACAAAGTCCTTAAAGAAAGTTCCTGCAGGTGCAGTATTTCTGTTCCCAGGTATGATTTATTCAATAGCTAATTGCTTCATGCACAAAATGCTCTTTTCTTTAAAACCTACTGTGGAGGATTTAAAGAAAAAAAACTATCCAAATACAGCAGCACTGCATTGCTTGATCATATGCTTAATGACAAATACAGATGCTTCTACCATACTAAGCCTAAACTGCAGCATGTTTTTGGATAATCAAAGATTCTGGAGGAGCTCTGAAGGTAGGTGTCACTGATGGCAGATATTAACAGCTGTCAGCTTCAAGTGTTGTGCTCTGAACTTTTAAGAATGTGTGTCACTTCAGCTGATACTATACAGCTTAGTTCTGCTGTGCATGCAGTCACAGCTTTTATCTGTGAGAAGGAAGTGCATTTTGATCTTTCACATTTGATCATATTCCCTTGGGTTAGCAGAACATCAAGTTTAAACATCAAGTTCCTATGTTTAGACTAATCTTGTTTTTCTGGTTTTGATTAGGAGGATCTGCATACATGGGGAAGGACCAGATCTATAACTTGGAGCTAAAAATAAAGAAGTATTGTACTAAGATCTCTGTTTTATATCAGAATCCAAGCTGATCAATGAAAAGAAACACGTCACTAATTTTTTTTTAATTTACTGAAAAAGATTTCTGTCAGTGTGGAGGCTCTTGACTTGATTGAGGTACCTGAATTTTAAGTTTTGGCCTTTATTAAGAAAGGCCTATTTTAAGATTGGCTTCAGTTAACTGAGCCCTCAGTCAGCATGATTTTTAGAGTTGGAAGTACACAGATACAGCCTTTTTACTCCAGGGTCAAAGATATATGTCAACAGTGGGACTTCTACATAATTGTAAAACACAGTAGTGAAGTTTAAAACAGCAGATTCATGTGTGGGATTTTTTTATCCTTTGTTCTTTCTTGGAGGTACTGTTGCATAAGCAGTGAGTTTAGTCTGTAGTTGCTCTCTCAATAACTTGTAGACAGGCTTATATCACCAGAAAAAAGCCAAGATTGAGGCTCCTTTGCTATTCCAGTGAACAGTTTGTTTAGGAACTCAAGAATCTTTAATAATAAACTAAATTTTGTGGCTGTATTCCTGTCAAGGAATACACTTTATAATTGCGTAATACATTTTTTTTTAATAATCACCTGCTGCTGATCAAAATTAATGCAGTCTGCTTTCTGACAAACTTTCATATAAGTATCTCCCCACCTGTCTCATTTCCAAGCATCTATACATGAGAAACAAAGAGACAGGCTTAGACCATTACATGTGTTTGCAGCTGATCATGCACTTATCACTGAGGCTGGACATTTCCACAGCAGGTGCAGAAGGAACAGTTGCTCTGGCTGGCTCTAATTAATCACTGCCGTGCGTGGTGTGTGCAGGGATGTTGCGGCCAAATGCAGCCTCATCCTGCAGTGCTGCTGCTGCTGCTGCTGCTTGCATGGCAGGTGCAGCTCCTGGGAAAAACTCAGTCACCTGTCCTTCCCTCTGCCCAAGCACCTTACCACGTTTATTGGGCCACAGTGGTGTGATGAGTCAGTAGAGCAGGATTCTGGTTTGGGAAGTCCATAGGGGCAACAGTGTGGGACTACTGGGTCTTCTAGCTTCAACACTGGATGCTGTTCCTAGGGAAGATGAGCAGGTTTGAGGAAGAAGTGGCTGCAGTGAGAGTGAGGGGCTGTCTGTGACTTGGCTTTATCAGAATGTGTCTAGCAAATGCTTTTGATGTGGCATTGTTGCAGGAGCACCTTAAAAGTTGCTGAGATGGAAATTTTGCCTGATGTCACTTATTCTGGCACAAGTTCAGCTTTTTGGTGACTCTGGCAATGTTATTTTCATTTTTTTTGTTCTGCCCCCATCTGACCTGCAGGAGGAAGTGATGTGTTTAGTTCCACTGTAATTGGGGAAAACGACAAGAAATCTGCAGCACAGAGCACAGAAAAAACTCCTAAACAGCCTGGGAAAGTTGTTCTATTTGATGATGATGATGATGATGGTGACTTCTTCGTGGAAGCAACTAAAATGCCTTCAGATCCAGGTACCGCTAAACATTTGTGGTGAAAGATTAAACACTGAAGGTCATCAAAATTCAAACTGGTAGGAACCAATGGGTTCTAAAATTCAAACTTTCATCACTGCAACTTCTGCTTGGGTTTTGAAGGGTTGTGTTTTTGGTTGGTTTTTGATATTCTTTTGTAGAAGGGTTTTCCTGTCACTGGTGTTCCTTTTCATCAGAGTGGTGTGGGGCTGGTTTGTTTGTACATGCTCTCCCCTGACTTTTCTCTCGGAGGATGCTCCTTCTACCACTAGGGCTGTATCTAGACTTGAATTGGGGAATTGGTACTGGCTTTACTCACACAGCCTTGAATCTTTGTGCCCAACATTCCCTGTTAGGAGGCTCTGTGCTAAGCCAATACAAAACACTGCCTTTAGAGGTGCCAGCTGACTCAGCTGCTTGACTGCATGTTCTGTCCCCAGTGCTTTCAGGTAAGTGGTGTTTCACTTAGAGAGCTTCTCCGTCTTTTTTTCTCAAAGACTTCTGATGTTGGTCATCGTTAAACAGCATGGTATCTTTTGAGACTCTGGTATCTTCTCTTGTTCTGTAGTCCTCATTCACTGTTTGTTTTGTCTCTTTATGTAGTCAAGTCCACAGATGACCTATTTGATGATGATGAAGAAGGTGACTTATTCAAGGAGAAACCTGCCATTCCTTCTGTGGTTGCTGGCACAACTAAAGAAACAGAAAGCCATAGGGAGGCCATCATGGAAAAAAAGGTAATGGCATATAAATGGATTATATATATATGGCATATATATGGGTGAGGTTTTAGGAAAAAGTTACTAGTGGAGTTGAAGTAGTCTTTCCATATACAATACTATGAAAGTGACATATTTATGAAACAGGACTAGGTTCACAGGGTCTTTCTTAACTTAGTACTTCAGTGGTCCTTAAATGCCTTTTGCCTTTTTAAGTTGGGGTTTATTTGAGGTTTTTATTTGTGTGGGCAGTGACTGAAAGAGTCTTATTAAGGCAGGATTGAAATGAGAGCAAAGCGATAAGCCTCTGATAATAAAAAATGTTTATGAATTTCATGGCTGAAATGAAACCAGCCTAAGTTATGAATCTTTGGTGTCACAGTTCTGTGCTGCAGAGACTGTCTGCTCTTACATCAGCCACTGATAGCAGCTGAACTGGTAACCCATTGTGTGTGTGTATTATGGAAGAGGAGGATGTGTGTCACAGTTCTACCTAAGCAAGTTCTACAAAACGTGGAGTGTTTAGAAAACTGTTTTTCAGCTGAAAACTTCTCCAAATTCTAGAAAGCTCTACATGTGGTCCTGAGCACATATGTAAAGAGTTATGAGAACCTCCTAATACCCACTCCGCTTTCAGAGTAGTGCCTTGAGGAAAGTAGTAATGCTTTTTGTTTCTGTAGTAGATACTGTATATACTCATTTTATACTTAGTTTCTGTCCACTGAGTATCTGAACATAATTAGCTGCAGGGACTCTTCTCCCCTCTGGACTGAGAAGTGTGCAGTGCTGGGGATGTGTAATGCCAATTGCTGTAGCACTTTCTCCATATTGTCCTATGAGAGGCACCTGAGCACAGGGGCCAAAGCTTCTATTTCTGCTGCAGCGCGAGAGTATCCATGGTCAGTGAAACGGGAGCAGTGATGCCAAGGGGATCTCACAGCATTTGGCTTTCCTGGAGAAGAGGATGAGAACTGATTCAGCAGCACCCCTCCTGCTCAGTCAGGAAGAGGGCTGTTTTATACTCCAAGCTTTATGACAGTAGTGCTTGCATCTGGGATCATTCTAAGTTTAATGGCAATATAGCTGGTGGCAGACTGGGGTTGTGCTGTGGTAATGCAGGAAATGATGACTGATACAAACTGCCCTGGTCCTTTATGAAACACAGCTTGTTAAAAGAAGCATTTTCCTTTAGCTCATGAGGCCTGGCATGAGTTGCTGCATACATTCTTCTGCTGAGAAGGATGGTGTGGCAGAGGAGGCCTGTGGTAAGACCTGCAAGTCACTTGTGCATGTGAAGAACTTGCTCAGCATATGGGTTTTGGACTTCAGCCCATGGGTGACAAGCTTGTGTCCTGTCCCTTCAGCTGCTGGGATTTTGCCATCAGCGTGCTTCTTAGTAGGGGTCTGTCATGGTTTAGTAAAAGTACTTTCCAGTTTAGTGCCCCCACTGAAATCATGCAGCTGCTCACTCCTGCCATGCCTCCCTTCATGTGGAGGGCTGGAGAGGGGAATTGGAGGCACAAAAGAAATAGATCCGGGGTTGAGATAAAACCAGTTTACTTGAAACAGCAGTAAGATAAGAAAGCAAACAGTATCGGTAGCAATACTAATGACAGAAGGTACAAGAAAGAGACAAATGATTCTGCTGCTTCTGCCACGCTGAGTTGTCTCAGAAGAGAGCCCTTCTCCTTGGAAGAGACTCCTTTCCCCCTGTCCCCAGCAATGACCTGAGGTGGTATAGAATAACTTCTGGGTCCTGGACATGCCCCCTCCTGGCTACTGCAAAAAAACATATCGTATGGTGTGCCAGCCCTCACTGAATCTAAATTGGTGCTGATTCAGTGTCTTTTGTTTGTCCTAAAGAGTCAACCATCTTCAGGTGAGAACTTCAAGCCTTTATCTGAAACACCTCCAAGAAAACAGAGAGGCCTTTTCTCTGATGAGGAGGATTCTGAAGTGAGTATTTCTTTAAGAAACCCCTACAGAAAATCCGTACAGAAATCCTTGGGATCTGAGTCGCCCTGACTTCAGTCCACTCGTATCTGGGGACTGTGCATTTTGTAGGATTGGGAAATCTGACATCCATGCGCCTGCTGCCAGCCATTCTGAAAGTTCCTTCTTGCTCCAAAATTGAAAGCTGTGTGATTATTTTCCTTGTCTTCAGGGAGTTAAACATTTGTAGTACACACAGGCATAAATTAAAAGCCTGAAGACAGGAAGGAGCAGCAAATGAAGAGTAAGAATCATTAAAGACTGTATATGTTTCATGTTGTGTTTTTTGCTTTCAGCTAGCAATTAACCTTTAAAGCTGAGGAAAATTTCTGTGCAGTTGCAAGTGATTGATACATCAGATAAAGCAATCACTACTTCACAGGCATTCTAAACATCTTTTTTCATAAGGAAAAACATGAATGTGCCCTTTACAGTTCTTAAACGTATAGCCTTGCTTTGCAACGTGACATTTCTTTGGTTTGCACAGGATTTATTTTCATCAAGTAAACCTATGAAGTCCAAAACTACATCTCTCCCCACCAGCAAGTCCATGACAAAAGCTCCACTTTCCTTGTTTGATGATGATGAGGAGGTAAGTACCACTTCCTGATACTGCCTGCGTGTGGGAACCCCACTGCACAGGCTGTTGCAAATGCAGGAGGAAATATTCAGAAATTTACAAAACTGGGCTTGCAAATGAAGCACTAAGTTGATCTTGCATTGTGCAGCAGTTCTGAGGATGTGAACAGCACTGTGGAGGAGAGTGGGACTGGGGAGTCTTGCAAGTTCTTGGTCTTTTTAGTAGTTTGCAGTCAGTGCATTTAACCTCTGGACCTCAACATGAAGGATGTTATCCCTCTGATTGATAGGACTAGAGAACACTGAGCAGTAGAACAAATTTGAGCTTCAAGAAGCTGTTTTATCCTAAACCTGTGGTACCTGTCACATGGATGACTTCTTGCTTCTCTTGTGTCATGGCTGTTGAACTCCTTTTTTCTGACTCTTCAGTGTATTAAGAATTGTGATTGCTATATGGAAACTGAGGTCAGAGCACAAGTTTGTGCAAGAAACCTTAAAAAATTTGAACTAGTGTGTGCTTTTTAATGTTTTTACCCAGTGGTAGTTGTTCAGCTCACTTAATGCCTGTCCTCAGAATAGGATTCATTCTCCATTTCATTATATGGGTTAGCAACAGTGCCCCATTGTGTTGGCTGCTGTACTATGGAATTGCTGAGTGGTAGATTTTGGCTGCTGGTCCAATCTTGTGATGGAGAATCTGTGGGCCAGAACCAGGCTATGTGCTTACAAGCTTCTGGTCTATCAACTGCTGCATGTGTAGAATTCCTTGTACTAGAATATGGTGATAAACTTGAAATTGTCTCCAAAAACTCCTTTTCTGTATCCTACTTACGAGAAGCAGATGGCAACAGTATCTTATGTGCTGAAGATTTCTCGATGAGCTTTTCATTGTGGCTTTGGTTTTTGATTTTTTATAACATTATACTTTATTTTGTTTTAAGGATCTATTTGGTGTGGGACCTGCCAAGAAGCACCAGGAAAAGCCCCCAGAAGAGAGAGCAAAACCATCAGGCCCTCTCAAGAAAGCCTCCAGCTTATTGTTCAGCAGTGATGAGGAGGTACTGAGGAGTGAGATTTGGTTGAAAGTGGTTACTGAGCTTTATGCTGAGCAAAGCATAAAACTTTTGCGAAGGGAATCACAGACCAACTGCTGTGTCCACATGCCATGCCTACCCCAGCCCTTTGACTCATTTGCAGCTAAGGAGGCTGATCCTTGTTCCAAATTTTCACAGGATCTAGGTTATAAAGTCATGTGGAAGAGAAAATCAGTATTTTCAATGTAATTTATAGAAAGTTTGATAGCAAATTGAGACTGTTGGCAGTATTGATGCCAGTGTGAGAGCTGCCTTTTGCCCCTGTTCTGTAGAGTCACAGAAAAATGAGTCTGGAAGAGATGTCCAGAGACCACAGGCTGCCAGCCCTTCACCCCAAAGCTGGGGCATCTTTGTGTGTCACCAAGCAAATTTTTATTTAACTCATTTAAAACCACACATGACAGGGACTATGTCACTGTCCCAGTAAATCTGACATAAAAACATTGAAAAGGAAAAATAAGTTTGTTCTTACTGCTTTAAATTCTGTAAGAAAAGTTTAGCAGTTCTAGATAGATATGTGTTGAGGTTTTCTTTGTTTTGGGGTGGGTTTCTTTTGTATGTGGTTTTGTTTATTGGAATTTTTATTTGCTTAAGTTTTCGTGGTTTTTTTCTTTGCTTGGCTGTTTTGGTTTTTTAAATTTAGGGATGGGAAAATGATACATAAATAGTAAGACTTCCCAAAGAGCAGCCCTCTCCTAGGAATGGACTAGGTATTGTCCTTCATCTTATATGAAAGCTAGAGACACTAAGTAAATTAAAAATTTGTCTGGAAAATATCTGAATTAGCTCAAATGAATGGGATCCAGACTCTTCTTAGTCCTCCCACATCTCAAAATGACTCTGTTGCACAGACTTTATTACATGTTTTGTAATTGCTTGTTTAGTAGACAACAGTAATACCTTTTAGTGCATTTTTATCTTAATGTAGAATAAACCAAGTTCAGACTTTATCATGCCTGTAGTCCCTTTCAGAAAGAGGACGGACAAAAAACTGGGGAAAACCACTTGAAATGCTGGGAATAGCAAAACAAACAAGACAGAAATATCTTGTTTGGCGTGTAGGCTTGAATAAATGGTAGCTGTGGGAGGAGGTGGGTGCCTGGGGGAGAAGTCCTGTGAAGGAAGTAAGTGCAGCATTGAG
>VZTR01018856.1:33187-51718 GCA_013400775.1 Chaetops frenatus
GTTTCTTTTTTTTTTCTTTTTTTTTTTTTTGCCATACATCAAACTTGCTAACTATTTAAGTGGCCCAGATCAGGTTCTACTGAGTGACCCTACTCTTGTGACCACAGTTAACACTGACCTCAGTTGTCAAGAGCAGCTGTAACAAGGTGTGTGTACCCCATTTTGATGGGTTAATACCGTGTGCCAAAAGGTGACCAGGTCCTCTGCAAAGCCTGAACAATGTCAGATTACAGTGGCTAAAATGCAGGCAGTAAAGTAAACTAGTACAGAGATGAAAGGACTGCCAAGATGATAAAGTGTTCTTTATAGAGAAGATTGCAAAGTAGCATTGACCAAGACAAAAGAAAACTTGTTAAAAAGCCTTCTTTTTAAGGAACATTGGAACATCTCCAAGCCAGCTAAACTTCCTTCTGATGATGGCCGAAAAGAAGACCCTGCAAAACCAGCTAGCACTGTCAGTCAGGCTAAAGATGTGAAGACACCAAGCCTCTTTGAGGAAGAGGATGAGGAGGATCTATTTGCAATCACTAAAGAGAGGTGACAATCCTAGGAGGGGAGTGAGGAGGCATTTATTCAGAATAGCCCAGCAGCCCTTTCTAAACTAGATGGACCCAGGCAAATTGCAAGGGTTGCTTCCTGGTACTGTTGCCGAGGAGGAAGTTGGGGTGTGTGAGTAGGAAGGGGCAGTGCTGGGTTCTTTTGTATCTGTAGTGGGTCATTCTCCTTGCCACCACTGAACTGACCTTTCCATTTCTATGCCTGTGATATAAAATCATCTTGACATGTTCTTATGTCCAATTCTGCAGAAAGCTTTGCAGACAAGAAAGAGGGTGGTAGAATTGTTGGGAGAGTGAGGAAGCCAAGTGCTGTATCTGGGAACACTTGCTGCAAATGGTCGATGCAGTGCATGGCCACTGAATCTTACACTTTCTTCTCTCTCTCACTGCAGCCAGAGAAAGCCACAGAAGCCATCATTGTTATTTGAAGATGATGCTATTAATGGAGATTCATTCTTCAGCTCCCAATCAATGCTACTTCCATCAGCTGCAAAGGCTGCCGTGGTAACTCCCCATTCTTTTAAAACTAACGTGGAACACTTAGTCTTTTTACAGTCTATCTTCCTTGTTAGGTACTGGATATAAGTAACTTATTTTACACAAAGGTAACTCTAGCAAATTGGGATGGGAACACGGAAGACTGAACTCTTACATGTACATTCTTACTTAGTATTAACCTAAAAGACACTTCAATATTTTCTTGACCACTTACCCTAAATTTGTTTGGTTTATGCTAAAAGCCCTTCCTAAGGATGTTTGAAAGCTCTCAACCATTAAATAATACTAGAAGGAACAAACAGCTTACTGCTGACTCAGTATCCAGGGTTCACCTTTTGTGTTACTCTACCCAAGCTGATTCAGATGTGTAAACAGGCTTCCCACTGGTCCTCTCTTTTGTGTGCTCATGCCATCCTCTGTCTTAAAAGCTTAGCCCATGATGTACTGCCTGTCTGGTTGTGCTTTGGAATTGAGAGTGGAAGATGCAAGGGTTTAATAGAGCTGTATCTGTAGTGGGGATTCCTGGCACTCTTCAACCATATTCAAAAACCCATAATACTGGAAATTAAAAGTCACAAACCAGAATGTCCCATGGGAAGAAAATAGGATAAGTCAAGTATGTTGCCAGTGTCCTAGACCTCTGCAGTAGACAAACTGAGACACTGTTACCCCACAGCAGTATATGCGTTTTATATATAACCACCAATTCTGTGTCACCAACATTCTCCTAACTTTGCAGGACAAAGTAAAACCAGCACAAGCACCACCTACCTTTAATGAAGAAGAAAAGGAAGATCTGCCAGATAGAACAGTGAAGTCTAACCAGGTAGAAGATACATTGTGGTGTTCAGAAGAGCCTCGAGCAGCTCCTGTGCCTCAAGGGACAGATGTTGCAGGGCAGCAAACAAAGGAAAAAGTGAGGGATTTTCTTACATTAATCTAAAGTTTGGTAAAGATTCAGTTCAAAAAAAACCATAATCAAACAGTGCTGCTCTGGCACAGAAATGTTTTTCTGGATTGGATGAAAGAATAACTCTCCATTTAGCAAAATCATTTGACAGTCAAACTACAAATTGATTAAATGGCAATTAAAAATTGTTTTCTAACTGATGTTCTTGAAAGGGATTGGGGTTTTTTTGGTGGGAAGTAGGTAGGCAGAATCTGTTTGGCTTTTACCTCCAGGGTGGCTTGGGTAATCTTCCTTTGCATAAACAGAGCTTTCCCTTAAAACATAGCCTGTATTAATGTCTAGACTTTCCTTCAAGCTCAGTAACTTTCTTTCACCATAATGTCTGATGATTTATAAAGTGATAAGTGTTATTCTGGTAGTTATGGCCATCAGGATTGTGAATTTCTGCTAGGCAATTACAGAACAGTATTGATGTGTGTTGTTGAGTGTATTATTGCAGAAGCTTTAGCAGAACTGATCTTGGGCATAGTCTTACTGAGTGATTATTGAGGAATTACCAGCTGATGAATTTCCATTGTAGTCCTTATTCTTCACACTTTTTCTGAGCACATTTAAGGTTCAGGTAGTGCTGCTCACTCTGAGGTATCCCAAGTGGTAAGAGCTAGGTAACTCAGAGATACTGGCAAAGCTGCTGAGTGCAGCCATGTCGTGCACGTGCAGCCTGACAGAGATGAGGAGAAAACCTTATGCAGGAAGCTGTTTATCAATAGTGCCACGGAGTAGGGTACAGGAGGAAATTTATCTTCCTTTCAGAGCTGAAATGTGTGTTCTTTTCTTTATCAACTGTCTCTTGCTAACCTGCAGATTGCTATTCGGTCTGCTTGGGAAAAATGAGTTGAATACAGTTGCCTGCTTGGTAATGGATTGCAGAACTCTGACCACTGCTGGTATTTAACCAAGAAAGATTAGCAGGGTTTTTGGGCAAACCTGAAATAAGTAACAGGCTGATGTGTTACTTTTTTGTCCTTTGGTGGAGCCCTTTGCAGTAATATCTTCAGAGCCAGCTGGCAGTTCAGATCTGTTTGCAACATCACCACCAGCTCTGGAGAAAGATGTGAGGAGCCAAGCTAAGAAAGTGTTAAGCTTGTTTGAGGAGGAAGAGGAGGAGAGACTGGAAGATGATGATGGCATAAAAAATGCACAGAAAGAAGCTGGTATGGTGAGTGTAAGGAAGCTCTTGAACACTGGGAAATGGTATTTCTATCTCTGCTACTCTAGGCAAGGTTTTGTTTTTCCCTTTCCTTCTCTTCATGTCATGCAGGCTGATGTTTCTCAATTTCTAACCTTCGAGATTCTTCAATGCGATCCTGAATCCCTTTGTAAATTTTCCTGTCCCACTAAATTGAAAGCATTTTGCTGCATGCTAATATGAAAAGAAATTCTGTACAGATGTTTCAGTGCAGCTGCTTGATTTTTGCTTTACAGAACAGGCTTTTCAGTTACTCCTCAAGGTCAAAGATCCTACAAAGTAGAAGGATGTGGAGTTTTAAGCCTTGTGGTTTATCTCTAATTTTTTATATATTGTTACAGTTTTCTTGCTGGATATGTGCCTTCAGATTTAGATTCAGCAATAATTATCTTAATCCTATGTTTACTTCTGTTTTTCAAGTATATGTGTACATTTTTAAAAAAAGCTTCCAGCTACCATATTATTACTGTAAGCCTTTTCTGATGCAGTGTATAGCATCGAGAGGTGGACTTGGAATTTTCAGCAGCATTATCCTTGAATCTATGGCAATGTTCTTGTTTCTACTTGATTCAAATATATGGAAATTTTTTCTGTAGATTTGAAGTGGTGTCAAAAGGTACATACTATATGTGTAACACAAGGTTTTGTCATCTTAATTGACCATGTAAAGTAAGCTGCCAGTCCTAAGGGCTATGTACACTTTATTCAGAAGCCCTTAGAATGGAATGAAATAGATGACTGTTGGACAAAAATCACTGTTTAGAGCAGCTTCTGAATTAAAATGGATTGTTAGCTTGGGCCCTTGTTTACTACTTGTGAATGAATACTGAATTTGGTTTTTTGTGGGGAGCACACTGGGAGATGATTGAAAGAAGCCACATCTCTCCTATGAATTTGGAAAGATAGAAATCCATTCAAATAATTCCTTCAAAGCTCTCATCTGTCAGCATATAGTAGTCACAAAGTGATTAAGTTGCTGAAATGCAAAAATCAGAATGGTAATTTATGACCTTAACATTTTTGATAGGCAAATCTGAAAGGTGCTACTACTTTTCTTGCTTATTTTAACTTAATATGCGCTTCATGTGTGGATAATTCTAGGTATGCATTAGGTTTTCACATATCTGGGCATAAACAGCAGTTCTAGTACTCTAAAAATGTGACCTGGCTTTTGATACTAAATTAAAGCTGGTGCATAGATAGGCTGAGAATGTAATAAAAAAATTACAGTAATAAAAATCATAGGAGGGGGTGTATGGATGAAAAATGGTGTACTGGAAATTATAAACTTAGGTGGCCTTTTGGGGTTCCTGGAGACTTTGATAGGAATGGGGAGAATCAGGCTTTATTCTTACGATGACCACTCTTGCTGCCTGGATTTTGTGTCCGGTATCATGGTACCAGACATCCAGTCATACTCTAAATAGAGGCATCCTTTCACTTGAGTTGTTTCAGAAGAGGCAGATGGGTGGTGAAACAGATATGGGTCTCTAGCTGGACATTTGAATGGGGCCTTTGCCTTTGAAAGCCAGACCTGGGTGCATGCCATGGCCACAATCATAAAAAGGCATTGTTTTTGGTGTTCGAGGAGTGGATACTCATTATTTTGCCAGGTAATGGGGGGCTTAGAGGATGATGCATGTAACTTCCATCTTCACCACACCAGCAAATTTGAAAGTACAAGTTCTTGCCAAAGGCAGTATGTTCCATTCTTCCTTGTGAGTGTTTGTTTGCTTTCACAGGAGAACAGGGAGTCTAGCAACAATAATAGTTTTACAGACCTTTTGTTTAAAAAAAAAATACTCTATTTTTTTATCCTTTGAAAAGGTCTCTTGGGAAGGTAACTGAGAGATTCTCTTCTTTTCACTACTATGTCCTGCATCCTTATCTGAAATTTTTGAGGCATAAAGGTCTTACTGGAATATAAACCTTACTGTACAGTCATGAAAACATGCTGAAAACCTTTTTTTCCTTTGAAGGAAACTTCACAGGTAAATAGTAACAGCTGGATCTTAGATCAGTAGACACAGATATATTGTGATGAATGTCTTCTCATTAAATCAAACTGTAAATACAAATATTTACATTGTAAGTTTTGCAGTTTTGGCCAAAATAAGACATATCCAGCACTACAGAGCTCTAGCCTCAACGGAATTGTAACCTGCCTTATCACAAGGCAGATAGGTCCACACAGTGAGAAACTCCCTCTGTAAGGGAGTTTTCTCCTCTCCTTCCAGGCTTCTGAGAAAAGCACTCAGCCCAAAAGCACTGGGGTCTTTCAAGATGAAGAGCTTCTTTTCAGTCACAAACTTCAGAAGGACAATGATCCAGATGTTGACCTCTTTGCCAGCCCCAAGAAGTCAATGGTGAGTTCAAAGCCCTCCTCTGAACCTCCTATTTTAAAACAGTCTTTGAAGTGTTCAGCCTACTGGTGTTGTTTGGACACAGCTTAGAAATCACTGATTTCCAGGGAGGGCCAAATGCTAATGTCAGTTATATTCTGCCATCATGGGCTGAAGGGGATGTGCTTTGGATCTGTGACGCATCTTTTCTTTATCCTTTGTTTCTTTAGTCTGCAAACCGTATCCTGAAGCCATCACCTGGAGGAGGGCTTTTTGGGGATGATGATGAGGATGATCTGTTTAGTACGGCTAAAACAAACCTCCCGGTAACCTGCTTCTCTACTGTAAATGGCTTATGTTCTTCACCACAGGCTGCAGGGGAATCTCAGCTCCACTGCCTGGAGCATCTCCTCTCCCTTCTTCTACACTGAGCTTGGTGTCTGCAGGGCTGTTCCTCTTATGTGTCCTCACCCCACTCTTTTCTGGCCACAATTGCACCTGTGCAACAGCTTTTTTTTTCTCTTAAATATGTTACAACAGAGGGGTTACCACTGTTTCTGATTGGCTAAGCCTTGAGCAGCGGCACATCCATTTTTGGAGCCACCAGGAATTGGCACTGTTAGACATGGAGAAAACTTCTACCAGTTTCCCACAAAAGCCACCACTGTAGCCCTACCACCACTGCCAAAACCTGGCCATGCAAACCAAATACAACTATGCACAGCAGAATCAAAAGATGTGGCTAGTTTTCTGTTCAGTTAAAAGCAAGATTTGAAAAATTTTGGCTTGTGTTCTTTTGGAGTTTGGGGTTAGTGTTTTTTTGATCTGTAGACCATGCTTTTTTACCTATTCGTGTTGTCTTGTGCCCATAATGCACTCAGAAAATGCCTGAGAAGAAAACTCTTCAGACCAGTGTTGGCCCTTCCTCAGTGAGCAGTAACCTAGAAAATGCTTTAAGTGCCAAGCAAGATGAGACTCTGAAGGCAGCAACTACAGAGGCAAGTACTTAAATCTTGTGCCTTGAGCAGCATGCAAAAAAAAAGGGGATCTATCATCCTGTTTTCAGTAAGTGTTTTGGAAAAAGGAAAACTAATGGCTGGATTCACTCACTGCCAGGCAGCAATGCATGGCCAAACTTCTCTGCTTATCAGCAGGTGCACTGTTACTAGCAAGAAGCTTAAATGTTATTGATGTAGTGTTTTATTCATGGTACACACACTTGAAAAAGTGAAATGGCAGTGAAGAGCTACACCCTAGGTCCAGTTGGGCTGAGAATGAGTTGGTTCTTCTCTGAAGTGCCAGTGTCTGTTGGAGTGAATGTGATCTTTAAAGGTAGCCTTTCTCAAGAAGGGAAGTTGGGCATGCAGCACAAATCTGTATCGGTTGAGACTCTTATCTTGGAGACTTAATGGTGAGCAAACAAGACTGCTCTCAACCTTGCAGAGTCAAGAGTCTCTTGGAGAGGTGATCTGGATCTGAGTTGTGGACTGTGCCTCACCAGAACTGCTTGATGGATTTCCATGTGTCAGAGATGAGTTTTTTGTTGTAGGGAGTAGGAGTTTTTTCTCCCCTGGGCTGAAGAACACAGAGCACATCTGTAGGGCTAGTAGGTAGCATGTCTTCCCTTATTGTAAAGTGTTCTTGAAGCACAGAACCATATTCATCTTCCTGATTTCTGTAGCTACTGACAGCCTGGTATGGGAATGGTTTCAGCCTGTCTGAGGTTCAGCTAAACACCACACTTCACAATTCACACACACTTCACCACACCGCAATTCAGTAGAGAACAGTCTCCTCAGATATAAGATTCCTGTGTATCAAGCCCTTCAAACTAGCGTCCTAACCCTTGCAAACCTTCAGTTACTTCAACCTAGCTGAAGGAGCTCTGACTGCCCAGTCGTACCAACAGCAGTATTACCTAGCTCACAGAGCCATGCAGACTACAAACTTCTGGAGAGCAAGCTCTGGGAAGAGCACCTTAGCTGATTTGATTCATTCCTTGACTCCTAGAATTGACCCAAATCTTGAGACCAAACAGCTGCTCTTTCTCTTTTAGCCTAGTCTTCTTTCTAGCACTACTGGACTGCTTTTTTTAGAGGAACACTCACTTCTCTGAAGCTGTTTTCTTTGAAGTCTGAGTGGAACAATTTTGAAGTCCTCTTGGCTTCCATGTGAGCATCATTGAAGTCTGTTACAGCCAGTCACAAAGAGAATAGTTAGTTAGATCATTGCCTGGCAATATGGCTTCAGAGGATTTTAGGGGACCAGATAAGCAAGGAGATAGAAGACAGCTGTCCTGGTTTGATTTGATTAGTGGTGGCAGTGACCTGGAGAAGATGGATGTTGTTCTTTACCATGGCAAAGTATAATATTGGGTAGAAGGACAGGTGAATGAAGTGTGATAATGAAGATGGTGCCATGGCATGTGGGAAACAAACTGAAAACTCAGTGACTATTGCTCTAGTGGTAGAATGTGATGATAACAAGGTGTCTTCAAAAGAAATTGGTAAGCAATTAGCTGCTTTCTATAGATGTATTAAAATGAAAGTTATAATCTGGTTGATAACAACTTGTCAACTTGTTTAATCCAATTTAATTTTGTGCAGAAGTCTACAGGTCCTGTTCCCATTAAAACCAAAGAGCCTTCATCTCGGATTGGAAAGCTACAAGTAATTAACTTTACTGGCACTTTAACTTTCAAAAAAAAAAAAAAAGAATCTTCTTGCCTCACTGATGGCTTTTCCTGAAACAAAATCTTATTGCTTCCTTACCTTACTCTTGCAACATCATTATTTTTTTCAGATGGCATATTTTTGATTGCTTTTTCTGTATTGCATGTTTAATATTATTTCCTCCTTCTGTTTCAGTCCTGACTCTAAGCAGAACTATTTACTCATATTGGGGGCACAGAGGGTGGGCTCCTCTTTGAACTGTTACTGTTCTTAGCACTGTTACATATGTTTAGAGACTCTTACAGGGGACTATGGTTATGTCCCTCTTCTGACACAAAAGGACTAATAACTGTCTCTATCAGGGCACCATTAGACAGAATATTGAGCTACATAGATGTTTGGTCTGGCATAACTTGACCCTGCTGTTCCTGAAGCTCTTATACAGAATAATAGTGTTGACCACTCAACAGTATTAGTGAGACAGACAGATCATGTGGGAGACACAGAAGCTCATAGGTCTCAGAGCCAGGCACTTTAGAAGTAGAACCTGAATACCCAGATACACTAGTTCTTGCTACTTCTCTGGAGCCATGGTTGCTCTGGAGCAGTAGTAATGTGATCTCTTTTTGTGTGTATGTTTTTGTTGTCTCTATTTTGTAGGCTAACTTAGCTATTAACCCTTCAGCCTTACTACCTGGTGCAATGCCTAAGGTCTCCAATGTCAAGTCCCCCTTACCAGTGCTGGACACTCCATTGCATGAGCCCAAGGAGGTACAGAACAGCGAAGGCTTCTCTGCTGCAGGAAGCAATGAAGAACTCGGTGTGAGCTTTGATCAGCCCATGCAAGCGGACACCTTGCACAGTGCCAATAAGGTAACTACCCTTGGGATTGTGGATGAGAAGAAGGGCAATTAAAAACACAGTCTGTCCTCGTGCAGGAGTTTGTTTTGGTATGCAAGTTCTGCTGATAGTGTGGTTTATCTGAATCTAAATGCGAGTGTGAAAATCTAATCCTCTCTCACTTCTGTGGATCACTGAAGAGAAAGTCTAGCTTAGCACCTATACTTAGCTCTTTAAGGGGCTTATGCATATACCTTGTGCCTTTTTTAAGTACGTGTGTTTCTTTTCCAAATACTGGATTCCCCTGTATTATATGTACCTTAGTTGAAGGTATATTAGCATAACATCTTGGCCTCCCCAGGAGACACCAACCTAAAAAAATATTAGTAAGACATCTTGCTGGGCTAACAATAAAATAGGTTACAGGCAGCTGCTTTGACAAGCTATCCAGAACACATCACTGCTATAGGCTGACCTTTAGTTCCACCGTGTAAAAAATGTCTGCTGTCCTGAACTGTAACTCAATTATTTTTCAAAGAAAACTTTTGTTTTCACACAGAGCAAAACAAAAAGAAGTGTTATAGCTTTTGACGTGGCAAATCTCTATCTCCTGACTCACTTGTTTTTCACTCATACATTCACTTTATGTAGACTGCAAAAGGCATGTTCTAATTAAAGACTTAGTGGTTCTTTAAAAAAATTGAAGTGTCAACCATGTAGTTAAGATGTCATCCAGGTGCTTATAAGTCTGTGGGGTTTCCTGACAGCAGCAATTTGAATAAGATAACTTAAAATCTTACCTTTGATACTTTCTTCCTTTAATGCTGATGAGGCTGTTCATTACTAGATGAGCAGCAGAGATGACCTGGGAAGATGCAGCAGCTGTCACCACAATGGCTGACATGACCCCTTAGTGCCAAATGGGTTTGAAGCTTGTACATCAGCCTGGTGCATTACTGTGGAGGCATAGTTGGTTCCAATAGCAGCGTCTTCCAACAGACAAAGCTCTCTATTGTGATATTTTTAAATAGATAGGCTTGCAAAGAATAGAGTGCCTGTGCCTGCATATTATCATCCTCAAATGTTAATTTTAGTGTAGTGATGATGCATGTTTCTTTACAGAAGTAATCTGAGAAGAAGTATCATGGTAACTATACAGTGAATGCTTTTTGTGATTCAGGTTAGATGTTGTAATTTTAGCATATCATTGCTTCTTCAACCTTTCAAGTTTGAGTGTAAATATATCCAGTCAAATGCACTTTTTTCCCAAGGCTGGAACAAAGCAACCTGCCCAGCATTCTGCCTGCCCTTTCAAAGAACAGTGCATGGAGCAATTAACAAAAAGGAAGAAGAGGTTGTAGTGGTCCATTTCCTCCCCATGTAAATACTCCTGTCCATGTGGGATAGGGGAGAGACTATAGTAGAAACTTACAGGGGGCTTCCTTAAAAGCAGCAATTAACCATAATAGGCTATGCATAAAATGAAATTGCATGGAAAATATAATTAGTCATGGCTTGAACTGCACTGTAGAAGCCCCTAGATTAGCAAGATAACAGGCTGACTAAAGTATTACCTAAAGCCAAGGGGCTTGAGTGGCTTGCTGACCTGTTGTGACTCTACTCATGAGCACTGTTGCTTTTGTACACCAGTTGCACTGCTGTGGAATGACTAAGGGCAGCAAATCAAAAATCCTGGGTTCTATTTCTGAATTTTTCTCCAAACTACTCCAAGTTTGAATGTCCTATGGAGCGTTTTCCTTATGCAAGATCCTGCTTTGCTTTTCCTTCCTTGCAGACCAGGATCAGGGTTCCAGGGAAGCGCAGACCTCCCAGCAGAATGGCGCGCCGTCTGGCTGCCCAGGAGGCTGAAGTGAGTGACGAGGTGGACACTACCAAAGAGTCACAATTCTCTCTACCAAAACAGATGTCAGCAGTAGTGAACATAAAGGAGCCTCTTGCTGCTGAAGCAGAGTCCAAGGAAGATGGCTTTCTCTCTAGCTTGTCACTACCAACTCACAGCAGTGTTTTGTCTGCTGGGACAAACAAACTCCTTCCTCCAGAATCCACAGGAAATGGGAATGATCTGTTTGAATCTGAAGACCTTTTTGCAAGCAGCTCAACATCCAGACCAGCTGCACAATCAGGGTTGAAGGAGGAAATGCCAGACAGTGTGGCTAACAAACCCATCAGGGGCAGGGAGAAAAAGCCTGATCTGGGTGATCAGGATAGCAATGATCTCTTCCAGCCTGTACAACTAAAATCTTCAACAAAAAGCAGCCCTATACCTTTTTTGGAGGAGGAGGAAGATTCTCTCTTCACCTCTCAGAAAACTGGAAAAAAGGAGTTAAAATCTGCTGTTCGCCAAGCAGTTGACCCTACTGCCCAAGATATCTTTGAGGTAATGGCTGAACCTGCTACATTGGTTTTGTTCCCCAGGGCCATATGCAGACCCCTCTAACTTAGGCTTAATGGAAGGTGCTGAATAGGATGGGGTGTGCAGGATAGGGAGTGAACTAAACTCTCAATCCTGCTCCACTCCTGGGAAATAAAAACTCCTTGGTAGTTCAGCCCCTAATTAGCAGCAGTGATTTAAAAGGTGGAGCCTTAACACAGAGCAGGCATGCACTGAATGTGCTGTGACAACATACCTTTTTCAGAATAATAAGGTATTTGGTTCTTATTTCTTAACTGTCGGTTCAATGCCCAGCAGCTAAATAACACTTTAAAAAGGGAATTAAATTGGTAGGCTGGGCACTTTATATAGGCCTCTGTGTGCTATACTTGACCTGTGTACAATCCACTATTAAGGCCCTTCTGCCAAGTCCCCCATGAGGAAGAGAGCCTCAAACTTCTTGCCAGTTAGATTGGCAGAGAGTTCTCAGATCACTGAGTTCAACCTTTGTCTGATAAGCCCAGGAAATCCAAGTCTTCTAAACATCTCAGGTGCTGTGTACAGATAATCTGACTATTCTCTTGAAGTATGTTGTGGATTGATGGAGATATTTCTATGCTTTTCTCCAAGGATGATATATTTGCTACTGAAGCAATTAAGCCAATGACCACAATGAAAGAGAAAATGCCAGAGACTAACCTGTTTGATGATAACATTGATATTTTTGCGGATCTAACTGTAAAACCAAAAGAAAAGAAGACCAAGAAGAAGGTGGAACAAAAATCCATATTTGATGATGATATGGGTACGTGTATGCATAAGTAAAAACCTTTTTACTGGGGTTGTAATATTGTTCTGTGTTGCATTCATCTAAGATGTTTTAGAACCTTCTGCTTTCTTTTACTTTTCAACGGCTCTGAAATCTCTGGCCATCTTTGGATTTTAACCTTGGATGAGAACTTTCTAGATCTGTAGAACTAGCATGGCATTTAAGTAGTTTAGGAGAGTGTATAAAATTGTTCTGAGAAAAAGTTTAATTCCTGTAGAGAATTACTCCAGACAAGTTTCTGAGAGACTCACTGTTATGGCTCTGAGCCAGATTCCATATTTCAATTTGCACAGCTTTTTGTATTGTACTTTCAGATGAGTCACTGATATGAACAAATCAGCATCTCTGCCCATCCCACCTTCGCTATTGTATTAACTACCTTGGAGCCCATAAGCTTTTGTTTACATTCATGTACAAAGGTTTGCCATGTATAATTTGTTAAAAAACAAGGAATTAGTAATGTGAGATGATTAAGAAGACACTCCTTTCTTCTCGATCAGCAGAGAAGCTGAAAGTAATTTGATTCTCAGCTGTGTCTGTTCTCAGGCTCTTCATGTTCATAGCTCTTCCTTGAGATTGCATGCATTTCTTTTCTAAGAGAAAAAAATTTTTAAAAAATTCATTCTTGTCAAGTCTTCATTCCCTCTAACTTACTCAGATTGAACCTGATTTAATACTGTTTTACCTGGACTGCTGCTAAGCATTCTAGCCTGATGGCTAAAGTCTGTAAACGTGCTAGAAAACTTGCTGGAGAATGAGCATCTTGAGCTCAAAATCTTCTTGATTGATAGAAAAAATAAGACTTAAAAGTTTGTTAGGAAGGTATTTAAAATACATATTGGATGATTTTTAAAAAATCTTGATTTAATAATTTACGTTTTTTCATTTAGTCTATAGTAAGTGAAAGAATTAGCCAAGCAGTTACCCCTTCCAAATATTCAGCACAAAAATCTGAACTGAATGTTGAAAAAACAGTTGTAGAGTGCCACTTGAAAATTAGCCACAACAGAACCTGTTGCTTGTACTTCCACTTTTGACATCGACTCTGGTGCTAAAGCTTTGTGTTTGATGTCACGGCTGATCTTGATGCCTGTTGCATCTAAAGCAGCCGCATTTGATGGACCTAATCTTTCTCTAGAGTGGTGACTGTTCAGTGGTACAGCCAGAGGTATGCAGCTCCTCAGTACCCATGGAGCTCCAGAACACCAACAGGAGTGCAGGGAGATGCCTGAAGATGAGGCTGTCCCGCTGGCAGTAGAGTTGTGGAACTGGCACTTGCCACATTAAGGGCTGGCTGGAGTGATCGTGGTAGCACTTTTACAGAGCTGTATATTGTTGTCTTAGGAGAACCTTTTTGCTGCAAATGAAGCAGTAAATTTCAGCTGCAGTTTGAGGGGTGTGAGGGCTGCAGGCTGTTTTCTTTTGTCCTACCACACCTTCCAGTCACTAGAGTCCTCAATCACCTTATAGCTGATGTCACCTCTGCCTATCTACAAAATGGCGACTGAGCTTTCTTGTACTCTGACAAATACTGTTTTCCCTGGGCAAATTTTTTCTATTCTTTAAGCCATTTTATAAAAAATGGGAGTGATACCTCTAGTACTTATGGTACTCACTGTACTTCCCCTCTGCTATAAAGCTAATCCATGTGATAGCTTGTTGCTTTGGAGTGATGCCAGTAGGGGATTACTCTGTTTTGCTGCCTTTCTAAACTGCTCTTGTGCTGAAATGTGGTCCTGGATTATTCCCATGTAATCCCTATGATCAGTACAGTAGCAGACACATGCTGAATTGGAAGTAGTGAGAAGAGACAGGGAAACACATTATGATTGACCACATAGTGCTTGGCCTCTGCTCAAGGTTAGGCTATGTGCTGAAGATTGAAATACTAGCTTTTATATTCTGAACTAGTAATTCACAGAATATTCTGACTTGGAAGGGACCCACAAGGATCATCAAGTCCAACTGTTATGTGAATGACCCGTATGGGGATCAAACCCACAGCCTTGGTGTTATTATCACCATGCTCTGACCAGCTGGTCTCAGTAGCTGTATCAACCTCTGTATAACACCCATGTTTTTTTAACATGGATTCAAGACCAGTTATGTGCTATTTACACTGGCCTTGTGAATCACTAGTGATCCTCATATCTAAGTCTTGTAATTTTTTGGCTTTATACACCAACTGCATAATCTCAGTATCCTCGATTTCTTAGCTTACAGTAAGAGATACACTGTTGTGTATGCTCAGGAAACCTCATGGCAACCCCTCAGCGTGTGTATGGTTGCAGCTTCATCTCTTTCCATGAGCACTGTCTTAAACAGAAGCAGTTCTAACCACAGCAAGAACTGCAGGACTGTGAGCTCTGCAGCTGACACAGGCTATCTCTGTTGGATGATTTAATTTCTACATATTGGTGTCCTCTGCCTTAATGGCAGTGTGATATTTTTCCACTTCGTGGTCCCAGTTATTCACAACAGATATGCTTGTATTGAGGAGGGTGGTGGGAGACCTTGATTCAAGACTGTAGACAGACTTTTTGAATATTCATCAGGTTATAGCTATCTGCCTCCTTGCATCTTAGCAATGGTCTGTTCTCAGGGGATTTATATTACGTTCCTAGTGTGCTGTAGATTAAACTCATGGTTAGTGGATATCACCACAGTAGTCGCTAGCAAGTACCATCTTTTCCTCTTCTGATTTTCTTTAGCAACAACCTCACAGCTCTCGGATCTCTCAGGTTCCTCAGACACTAATGTTCTAGATAAGAGGGAAGTTATCTGGCACTTGTATGATAGAATTTATTGTGGAGCTTTAATTTGTTATTACTTTTCAAATGCTTATGAGAGTGTGAACATGTTATAAAATACAAGTATGCTGCCTACTGAGAAGAAAAAAAAATCTTATGGCTAACAGCTCCCACATATGTCCTTACAAATGCATCCAGAATTGTGAGTAGCAGGAAGGCATTTGTTTATCACAGAATGTCCTTGGCAGTCACTGCTGTGTGATAGTCTCTTGTGTACAATGTTGCTTCTGTTTAGTAGTCACTTCTCATTAAAATCTTTTTTTTTGTTCCCCTCTTTAGATGATATCTTCTCTAGCAGCCAAGTCAAGACACCTGCTCCTAAAACCAGATCTTGCCAAGCAGCCTCAGAAGCAAAATCTGAAAGCAAGATCCTGAGCACGTTTGATGACCCACTGAATGCCTTTGGAGGCCAATAGTCAAGGGGATGTTTTGCAGAGAAGCAGCCTTCCTTAGCCCTGTCCAGTACTAATACTCTGGATTCTCTGATTCAGTAAAGCTGGAATGAGATGGACATGGATATTTAAATGAGATTACCCATTTAAAATGGTTAGTATTCTCTTGTGCTAGTCCAATTCTGCTAAATTATATATTTTTTAAAAAATTCAGTACCCTCCTGCTATCATGTTTCCATGGTGCCGAGATGAATATAGCCTGTGCAATACCTGCAATGAAGTAATCTATTATATAAAGTATAGTTTGTTTTATTAAACAGATCTATAGATAAAATAATTGATAAATAGTAAATGGAGTCCATTAAACTTTATCTGTCTGTATGTCTTACTTTCCTCTTTACCTCTTGCTTAGAATGTCTGCATCATGACTTGAAAGCAACCAAAACCACTACCATGCCTTGTCTAGGTCAGCTGCCACCTACTGAGCTAATGGGAGGGTAAGGCTGGGTTCAGTATCAGGTACAGCTTCTCTTATGGAATGAAGCAGTTAGGAAATCTCAGAGCAGGACTTGACACCAGCTCGAATGAGGTATTTCATATAGGCAGCTAATGTGGGCTATAAAAATAACAAAAGTTAATACTTCTCTGCAAGGAAGAACATTATAACAAATGCGTCCCGAGTTGTGCATCAAGACAACAGAAACCTAACAGTATCTTCTGTTCAAGTTGTAGGTCGTTAAATGAGATTTTTCACCTGCATGGAGCTGCCAGAGTTTCAATAACACTTTTCACAATGTCCATCTGTACAGAGCATGCTTGGTCACTTCCAGGCTAACAAGCCTATGTACCTACCTTCTGCAGAGGCTCTTTTGTGCGTGCCTAAAGGCTCGCTGTCTGCTTTCCCTTCTCATCCATAACACAGTGTAAGCTGTATACTGGAGGTTGTTACTCTGGAGTCCCTCTAACTGTCAGATGTATTTGGTTTAATTTTGCTTCCTGTATTTTCTAGACTCCCTTCTGGAACAGGTGCCATTAACCATACCTGATACCCAGTATCAGATGCTCGCTTTCCTGCATGCATACAAGCAGAGCAAATGCATAAATGCAGGAGGATCAAATGTTTATTTTATTGTACAAATGACTGCCTGCAATTCTGACTAGATGCACTGCTTTTATGATAGCAATGTACTACTTTATCTCAGACTCTTAAGGCTGTTCTGTGAATTTGAAGCATGTGTTCAGAGGACTTTGTTGAGAGCAATTCCCACTTGCACTGAATTCCTCATTCTGAGACATCTGCTTCGGTCTCTTGTTTCTCAAGCTGGATTTCCTTTATCAGGCACAGTAAATACTACAGCTGAAACATCTAGCATTAATGAGGATAAAGCAGAAGGAAAGGTTGGAAGGGATAAAGGAGAATCATGATGTATTGATTTTCACCATAGGTGGGCCTGGCAATGATTCATGTGAAGTGGGGGGTAAGCTGCGAGTAGCAGCTTGAAAAAGAGTGTGGGGGCTATTTGCTAATGGGTGTCTGGTGAAAGCACTTGAACTTTATTTATAGGCATTACATCTGCTGCATATGCCTCATACATGCTTGGGACTGCTTCTTTTCTCCTTTCTTCTGTGCTTAAAAGGATGATGGAGAAGAAGATGGTGAATTTTATTTTTCTGTTTCTTTTCTGCATCTTTCTTCTTGGCCCTTCACATTAATAACTTCTATTAGCATTGCAAAGAGGGCTGTTCACAAGCTAAAGAACCCTGAGGACCAAAAGCTCTTGGAGTAGAAGAAGAAAAAGCACCTGCCTTAGTGTTTCTTAAACTTTCATGTGAAAGCTCAGCAGCGAAAAGCTGTTTATGGTGCAAGTTCCTACGATGTAGATGAGAACCTTTCTTTCCATCTAGTCTTTCTAAACTGGCACAGGGAGGGTCTTTTGCCTTTCTGTGTCTCTTCACGTATTAAAATGTGTGGTCCTTCACTTCTGGGAGGGCTTGGTTTGAGTGGTGATTTTTTGAACTGAGTTTTGGCTAGAGAGTTTGGTTTGAGGTTGTGTTGTTTTTTTTTGGTTTTTTTTTTTTTTGGTGCCTTGGGGTTTCTTTGCATGTTGGTTTATTTTTCGGGTTTTTTGTTTTGGTTTTTTTTTTGCAAATTCGACAAACCATGGCTGCATATTTCAGGGGAGGGCACAGCTGAAAGCCCATATTACAGCATCCAGAAGCTCTGACAGGTTCCCACACCTGCTACATGCTTCTGGAAAGCCACAGTTTTAACTGGGCCTGAAACCTAACAGCAAGTCAGGGTAGGTCTTGCGTATTTTAAAACCTAAATGGAAAGTAGAGTGGCTAATGTAATTGGCACTTCCTAATAAGATAAGCTTGTTTTCTCTAGCCTGTGATCATCCCAGGGACCCGCTGCTGCTGGAGCCTGGCCTGGCCACCTTACGCTGAACCGGGAGCACAATCGAACGCTGACCTTCAGTGAAGGTGCCCGAGAGCACTGCCTGGCCCCTGCCAGGGCCGGGCACGTTGGTGTCTCAGCTGGGAACAGCGGGGAGGCTGCACGCACTGCAAGTCGGCCCGTCCCTGCCTGCCGGGCCGAGCGCCGCGCTCCGACACCGGCAACGCCCGGGAGCCTCTCGGGCTAAGCGCAAGGTACCGCTGCTGACTCTGCGGGCTGGCCCTGAGCAAAGGCCGGCGGCGCCATCTCAGCCTTCCTCTGCCCTGGCCGCCTCCCCGGCCCCGCCGCACTCCGCGTCCCAGGAGAGGAGGCAGGGCGGCCGCCGCCGCTGTCACGTGTCCACCGGTAGCGCTGGGGGCGTTGCACAGACTCACACAGCGGTTTGGGGTGGGACCTGAACGCCCATCCCGTTCCCCCCTGGCCCTTAGCAGGTACACCTCCCACGGGACCGGGCTGCACGAACCCCCATCCGGCCAGGCCTTCAGCTCTCCCCGCGATGGGGAAGTGTATCCGGGTCCTTCCCTGCGCACGCGCTGCCGCCCCGCGTCTTAACGACCACAACAAGCGGCTCCGCGGGGGGCC
>VZTR01018856.1:51799-70368 GCA_013400775.1 Chaetops frenatus
TCACGGGGCGGGGCAGCGCGGGGGCTGCCGGGCGGCACCTCCCTGTCCTGCCCCCCGGCGGCTCCGGCTCCGCTCCCGGTCCGTGCGTCCCGCCGGGCCCGGCGGGCTCCGGCAGCTGCGGGGGGAGAGGAACCGTGTCTCCCCCCGAGTGGACCCGGCAGCGGCAGGTGAGGTGAGACCCCGCCTTCACTCGGCGGGTTCCGGGCCCTCGGGAGCGCCGCTCCTGCGGGGACCCTGCGGCGGCAGCGCCGAGCGCTGCGGGGCAGAGGGGCCGTGCTCGAACCGCACCGGGTCCGGCCCGGCCGGCGAGGCGCGTNCGGGGACGGGGCAGCCGCTCGCTGTCCTTTGTTCGCGGGCGCTCCGCTCGGCTGCCGGGCTCCGGCCCCCGCTGCGGTGCGGTGCTGGGCCCCGCTGGTGGGAGCGCGGCTGAGCTGCCGCCTCCAACTGCCTTTCCTGAGCCCGGAGCAGTCCCTGTTCTTACGCCTTTCTGGAGTTTTTCTTTAGCTCTGACATTGCGGGGGGCCCAGCCCTTCTCAGGAGGCATTGGGCGTCTGGTTGTCATGTCGCTTGTGGAAACAAAAATAAAGGTAGTAGGTTGCGTCTGGAATGCTGACTGACACTAGAGCCCAAAACTACAACGTTGCTGATATAATTTGGTTATCTTGCCCTACTTAGGTAATAATGTTTCTTAGTAACCATTTCGCATAAAATAAATTTAAATTCTCGTTAACAGTTACGTTTAGATGTTGTCAGAACTATATTTGTTTGCTTTATAGGTGAAAAAGCCTAAAGATGAACAGCAATGTACTACACCTCTCTTCAAAGCTGCCTTGGCTAGAAGTGGAATGTAGTTTCCCGACAGATCTTCTTACAAGGAAGTTGTAAATCCTTTCTAATGGCCAACAAGAAAGAGCCTCCTTTTTTCAATAAAGATAATATGGGACCATTTCACTACAAACTTCCTTTCTATGAAACTATGGAGCTCTTCATTGAAACGCTTACCGGAACCTGCTTTGAACTGCGAGTTTCCCCCTTTGAAACAGTTATTTCTGTGAAAGCTAAAATTCAAAGACTGGAAGGTACTATTCTCTCTTATTTCAGTGTAAACTTTATCACTTTAGAAGAAGTCCTGTTTTAAAAATCATAATTGCTAAAATCAAACCAGAAAACTTAAATGTCATGTTTAAAAACACATGTTTAGTAAAAACTAGGTGCTTAGTTTATGTCTTAGGTTTAATTGAAGTTGAGTTGTTTTTCTGTTCTTTGTGTTTTCTGTAAGTTCGTGGCTTAGGCTTCATAGGAATTGGTATGTTTGCTCTTCTGGTGGATTGGTTGGGAGTTTTTTTCTATATACAGTTATTGAGGTTAATTGTAAAATGTCTGTGGATTCTCTGACCCGAGTTATTTGTTAACTAGCAAGGTTATAAACTTGAGCCGTGCAATATGTGTATATTGTAACTGAGTGTACTTTAAATGTGCTGCTATGTTTGTTGCTGATTAGGTTAGTCAGTTTATGGTTTTTTTATGATACTGCAGTCACAAGAGCAACTGCAGTGCAGGCAAATTCCAAAGGCAGCTGTAAGTTACTGGTTTGAATTTTGTTTAGGTGAGTGATCTTTTGCTGATAGACATCTAGCTAAGCAATGCTTTGTCTTAAAGTGATAAACTTGGTACATTTTGCGAAGTGAAAATCTCCTTTAAGTTATGAGGCCAGTTCTGATGCTTATGCAAGAGTAGGTGTAGGTTAGTCCCCTCTTACCTCTTTTCCTCTATGGTGAGGATGACTTTGCATGAAAGACTGTGATTTGGAATATTTATGTATTCATAGTTTAAGCACTGCATCTTCTATCTTCTTTTTCACTTTGGAGGGGTTAAAGAACTGTATTGCTGTAGAAGTTGAGAGTATCAGAGTTGCTAATTTTAAGAAAAGGGATCCTCTCCTTCCCTAGTATACTTGTATGTGTTTTTCATCCTTCTGTCTGTGTGGGTCCCATCTTCTGGGAGCTGAAATGTGATGCTGTAGACTGGAATCTAGGATACTCTCCTCCTCTCATTGAAATCTGCTCTAGTAGATGGAAAAAAACCCAGACAGCTGGCACAAGCCTTTAAACACAGAAGCATTGCAACAACAGAGGGGACTATTTAGTAGTAAGATCTGCACAGTAGAAGCTCCACCGTGCAGATAACTGGAGCTTACATCCATGTAGGTACAGTAGTGCAGCTGTGTGGATGTGCTTTTGTTTGCTGTGGACAGGGCCATGATTAATCGCAAGTCAGAGGATGTGTCAAGATGCTTCTGGAGGCTAGAGGTGAAACAAGAAAAGGAAAGGGGTATTCCTACCTGTAGTTAAATATAGGTGTAGGGGAGGTGAGTGGAATGCTAACTAAGAGTGAATTAAAAGATAGCATAGGCGGCAGGATGTCTGAGCAGTGTCAGTGATGGAGTGAGCTTTAAGGGATACATGAAGAGATCAGTGGGAGATGTGAGGAGGAGGGATTTGAATTCCTTGTAGTCCAAAATGTGAGACTGAATAGCCATACCAGTTATACCTACAGCTTACAAAAGTATCCTCATTTCTTATTAGATGAACAGCTCAGTAATGAAGTTACAATATTGCTTATCTGGAATTTTGTTTGCATGTTGTAGTTCATAGGATGGTAAGGTAAGTATGGCTTGACTGCCTGCTGTATAGAATTAATAATAAGTAAATGTCAGTAAACATGGAAGATGAGTTCACTGGTGCTTATTGTTGAATTGTAAGAAGTCAATTGAAATACTTTGATACTCCAAAACAGAGTTAAAATATTTGTACTGTTCTGATTGATGATTTGTGGGAGGCAGAGTGAAAACAAATTCAGTTACGTGTGGAGAAAACAGATACACAATGACAAATTAATTTTATGTTGCATTTGGGGTTGCTATTGCATGTAAAATAATAATTAACAATTTTTCAGTGACAAGGTTCCTATTTGAACAAGTTTGAGCAATAAATAACCCAGATGGCAAGAAAATTCAGAAGTAATTTTGTTGTGATTTAGCATGGGAAGTAGAAAGCTTACATCTGTTCCTATTTCTGCTGCTGGTTTTCGCTTTTTATTATTGTATTGTGTCAGCTTTCATGGGGTGTGAATCTCTTTATTTAAGCTGCACTTCTGGCTGGAGAATGCCTTCTACAGTGCTGGAAGACTACATGAGATCCCTAGTATGTGTATTGTCTTCATTTGGATGTTGGGGACTATAGCATGTAAGCAAAGAAAAAGAGATGTTTTGAAAAAATGAGCTGAGACCTGAAAGGTCCAAGAAAAAAAATCTAGAATTGTATCAGAAGTTAACAAATTGTTCAATTATTACCAATGCCTCTAATTGTAAGAGGCTAATAATAAAATTAAAACAAGACAAATTGATCTTTGTCAACTGCTGGAAAATCAATAGCTGTAGACTGTCTTCACCATAATAAAAAAGCATAATATGGATGGTATGTTAGGAATTTTGTCTGCTTCAGATACTGTTTGTCATTCTTGATGCCTGCTAGTGATCTGATATGGAAAGGCTTTGTTTAGACAGCTGTACTAAACATTGGTACCTTACTAAGAAAGAGCTCCATGTTTCCAGCTATGTGTTTTCAGTGGTTTTAGTCAGTAAAGAATATACATAAAAACTTACAGGTTCTAATGCATATGAAATTTCAGTGCCAGTCTTCTACTCATAAATTGAAGTTATATCACATCTGATGTGTGTTTGGATCAGATTCAGGCATTTGTCCTCAAATATGTTCTGTGTGAAGTAAGGAGATTTGTTATAGTGTTGATTTTGGAGCCCCGGGGGTAAATCACTCCTAGTCTCAGCTTCACTGACTGAGCCTTTTAAAATGGTTCACCTGGGAAGAAAGAGCTCCCTTTGTCTCTTCTGGTGGTGTGAAAGTTGGAATACACACACAGTGCTGCCAGCAGTCCTACCTACTTCATTGGTTTTACTTGTTAATCAGTGTTGATGGACATGGATAGGATGGTATCTGAATTTCAAGGTGGCATGAAAGACTGAGCTTTAACACGAGTAGTACTTAAAAATCAGGATTTCATTGAAAGAGGAAGTAATGGGTTTCTTTAAAGTGAGATCTCTCTTTGCTTTCTCCATTGCACAAGTCCTTGTAGCTGCTGGTCTGGGCAGAGTTTAGTAATTCATTCAGAAACACCAATTATTACACTGTTTTATAGACAGCATTCAGCATATTTGTAGTAGTGGTTAATTAATCTGTTAAAGAGCCATAGATAATGCCTGTAAGCATGTTTGTTGGGAAAGATAGGAGTGAGTCTCAAGGGAGGAGGTGGGCTTTGGGATTTGGTGATGGTAGTATTGTTATTAGCTCGTGGGATTAATTTAATTCTTTGGTATGAAGTGTTAGGGCATTCGTTTACATAGTTAGCTTTAAAATAAGAAACCAGCTTGGTCATGGTTTGTTCAGTGAGTACTTGCTACTGAGTTTTATGATCTGTGTATGTGGAAACATTGACCTTTTTAGATGAAAATTTAGATGTTCTCATGTATTACTGTAAAGTGGAAAAAGAGGACTAGCTTTCACAGTACATCTTGATTTCAGCGTTCAGTAGGTGCTCCCTTGTGTTCGGTAGGGAATGACAGATGCAGCCATAATTTTGTTGTATATGTGCGTACTTGGTTTGTCATGTGAGTTGTTATTTTTCTTTGGTCTTTTTGCTGTCATTATTTTGTTGCCTGTGTACAGCAGCTTCACCTTAAATAAAAGGAACTAGAAGAATGTCAAGCAGACTTCATATGGATGTTGTAATTTCTTTCAATATTCTGTGAGTCCAGAGTATATCATAATGATATTTATTGCTATTTGCATTAGAGAAAACAGCTGTGCTTCTGCCAGGACTGGAGTAAATGGATTGCACAAGTGTCATGAATTTTTAACAGAACCAATCCTGCTTTTTTCTGTTTACTGCTTTTTCCCTAAATCTTCTATTTGCTTTATGATTTGCCTGTTCACTGTGCTGATAGAGACTAGAAGTTCATGAAGCATTTTTTAAGCTTGTGCCTTGTCTGAGCTGGGAAAACATTTCTGTGAGTGCAAGACTGCTCAGAGCGGATGGCTGCCCAGAGCAGCATCTGGAAGGTGTAAAGTAAGGTCACCTTTGTCAGGAAATTTTGTTGGCCTGGTGATTTGCTGTCTTTTGTCTGTTCTTTGTCAGTCCCTTGGACAAAGAGTAGGTCAGTACTGACTCCATTTACACTGCCACAGTTACTGTCATTCAAGTGAAAGCTGGAGGGTTTAACAATTAGGGAAATGGTCCTGCTGCTTTAAGTTGTTTTTTTGCACCTCTTACTAATGTAGCCAGTTTGTGAAGGAAAATAAGACTGTCAGCCCAGCTTCTCTGTAAACAGAGGCTCCAGCAATTTCAACACTGAATGAAAGATCAGTGCACTGTTTGAATTTTGACAGTGAACTGTATGTGGCATTTTTAAACATAGGAACTTTATACCCGCAACATAAAATCAAGTTTTTCTCCGAAATCTCCAGGGATTTTTACTGTTTTTCTTCTGTCAGACTTGACCAAATCAGTTTCTGTGGTGAACCTACTTAGCATGCCAAAAAGAAGAGTAAGGGAGGGAAGCTTAACACTGTATGTGATATGCTGATTCAGAGACAGAATAGGGTAGCTGCTTCTCTCTTCTCCTCCCCCCATTTTAGCAGGTCACATTGTCAGTGCACCTGCAGCCATTTCAAAGGTAGCCTGCAGACTCTCCTGTCCTCCTGTAGCATCACCTGGCCAGCTCATTTCTGCGTGAGCATTGAGATGTAGCTTATTGCCCTGCTTACCTCTCAGTATTGATTAGAGCAGGCCAGTGATACCGTCACGTGCTGCTTAGAGAGAGGGTATAGTGGATGGGTATCTCACAGTTCTCATAATTGCTGGCAGTTGTATATGCTGCTCTCATGTGTAAATGTCTGCTCAAGAACTCCTTACTATAATCCAGAAAAGGGACAGCTGATTAATATTTTGCTGCCTCTGAAGCTATAAAGCACATACTATTTCCTCAGTGTATAAATACAGAATTCTAAGAAAGCAGTATTCAAGGGAATAAGTAATAAAGACGTGTCTGTTTCCAGTTACAGGAGAGTATCCTCTTTTCATCTGTTCGTTTCATCAAAAATACATTGTCATTGTTGAATGAGCAAAACCATGTTTCGCTCCAGTACTGCCAGCTGCAAGCCAGCCTTTTTAACAAATACTCTCTCAGTTTATCAAAGTAATTGGAAATTGCTCCTTGAAGGCTGCTGAAACCATAACAAATGCAGACAGTAATCAGATTGTTTGTAATCAGAAGAGTGCAAAACAACACAAAAAACTTTAATGTAGACTTGGTGGCTGTTGCCAGCTTGTTCTTTTGCTTACACTGCTGACTTGAAACATAACTAATAACCAGCTATTAAATAGCTGGCAGTGTAGTAGCAATTATGTTAGTCTACTACATGAACATCTTCTTCTTTTAAATGTCCTGTGGACTTCAGAGGATGTGAGATTCCTGTTAAGTGCAGTCAAGTGGACTAAAGTTGTGTTGGTCATTCAGAACAGGGATGATCTGGATATGAGCTGTGGTGAGAAGAGGAACTGGTCATCTTCTGTAAAGCCTAAAGAAAAACAATGACAGTTCCTCCAAAGTGCACTCCTCCTTCGGCACAGGCCTGTCTCCTAGTTGCTTGTTTAATGTGCTTGGACTTTGATCCCCTCTTCTTCCTTGCCAGTGATGGGTGTTGGGAGCTTTGTGCCCTTCCTCTACCTAGGAAGGGGCTACTTGGCTGACCCTTGCCACAGCTTGCTAAGCATTCTCACAAGCCTTCAAAAGCTTAGATGTTTTTGGGAACTATCTGAAAGACTCTGGCCTTTGTGTTTCCCTCCTGCCAGATGTACTAAGGAAAGTCTTACTGTGTAGCACTGCCACTGTATTTCCTTTTAAGTATCTGAACATGCAATGAGTAAAAAATACAGGATAAGATTATTTTAATGTAACCTTTAGGAAAATACATTTATAGGTTTTATTTCTTAGTATGGGAAGTAGTGTTTAGAACTTTTTGATGCTGGAGGGAAGATTTTTTTGTGTGTGTGTGGTGTCTCATCTATTTCTGAGGTGTCTCATCTTTTCATAACTGATACCATTTTTATTCCATCCAAAATTTGGAAGGTGGTAGCATTCCAATAAAAATGTGTGAAGACCTCAAGTTGCAGCAGCTTTTGCTTATTATCTTTAATGTGTATTGCATCTGTATCTGAGTTGACTATGCAGGCAAAAAATTGTGTAGAATTTGGATTCTATTTGTGTAGAACACAGATTTTTAATAAGGACCAGATACTCAGTATGCTTACTTTCTTTTAACAAAAAATAGCCAAATCATCCCAGAACTTGAGTTGAAAGTGAGTACTACTGGATATTAGTTCTGATGGCTTAAAAAAACACCCAGAACAAAAGTGTTTGTAGGATGAAGTTTAATTAACTGCAGTGGTACTAAACTGTACCCGCCAACTTTGAGGTCCCCAGCGCAAGCAGGGATAAAAACACACTTGCACTTCTCAGTGCTGTAATAGAGCTGCCACCAGTCACCTTAATGTGACTATGTCTGTACTGTGAATAATACAGAATTTCAGTCTGTGATTAAATTATTCAGCAGTTTTCTAGATAGAAGTTTTATCCTGTTTTTCCTGTCAGTAAACATAAAGTTCTGAAGTTCAGGTAACAGGAAAAAACCTCCCTTATCTGATGACTGGAAAAAAGAGCAAGTATTCAATAAGCCTGAAGCAGGTGAACACTTCTGCTCACCCTCTGCTGAGCCAAAAGATTGAACTTTGTGCATGAGCTAAAGCCTTCTGAAAATATTTGGTTTTAATAACTATTTGGAGGTTTGATGTCATGGCTGAAGGCTGCTCAAGTGCCTGTCCTTGACCTGCTTCTTCTCTTCCTTATCCTGTGATCCAGTTTCATGCCATCAGCCCCACACTCTTCCAAAATCAAAACTCCCAAGAAAGCCCCCTTGCCAAGCTTCAATTTTAAGTAATTTGTTTGTTTCTTTTGTTTAGGTATTCCTGTCTCTCAGCAGCACTTAATTTGGAATAATATGGAACTGAAGGATGACTATTGTTTGAATGATTATAAGTAAGTAGAGAATAAAATTATTTTTCTAATTAATGTTTCTAAATAATTGTTAGCATAAACAGCAAAAAATGCTATAAAAATTTATTTATTGTTATTTACAGCATTTCAGAAGGCTGCACTCTGAAATTGGTTCTGGCTATGCGAGGTGGACCTGTTAACACCAGAAGAGGTAGGTGTTAAGTGTTAAAGATAGAGGTTTTTATGCAATGTCTTATAACTGTAAAGAACTTCTCTTAAGTACGCATTTAGACAATCAGACTTCAATTCCAAATTAATTGGAAAAATACTTAACAATAATGGGGGGATTTTTTTCCCCATATTCTCTTACTTAGTATATCAAGTGCACTTTGTTTACTCTTAGATTAAGTATATTTGTATGTACAGAATCATGACGTCATAAAATCAGCAATTCTTCACTTGAAGAAAAGATGATACAAATACTTTTTAAAATATGGTCAGTAAGAATCAGGCATTGCTACAGTCAGATGATAAACTTGGTTATGTGGATCATCTGTATAGGAGTGAAAAAGAAGAAATTCCCTTGAAAATTTTCACTTGGGAAAAAACTCAGGTTGGGAGTTATATCAAATTCCCAACCTAGAATTTATATCTTCCAGGTTGGGACTTCTTTTCATGAACTGAGCTGAGCTCTCAGAGTTGATCAAAACAACAATAATAATATTTTGGTTTTATTTTGTGTTTTTAATATTTTTAGTTCCTGTCAAAGATCCTATCAGGGAGATGGCTGAATACATGGATCCTGCTAGGGACAAGATGTGGGAGAAAGGGCCGTCCAACAAACAAGTTACCTTCCTAGTGTATCGAGAAGGAGATCGCTTGAATTTCTTCCGTGTGGTTGACCGGGGTGATGGCACTTTAACACCATTATCTGAATCTCTGAGGTAAAGTTGGTTTTAATCTTTATATTGTTTTTCAAAAGTGGGTTGCTGCATAATTTTCAGCTCTATTTGTTGGCTTTATCAAAAGAGTATCTGGCATGTTGCAATGATTATTCTTTAAGGGCTATTGTAACTGTCTACCAGCACAGTAGTGCTTTGTGGGCAGTGGTTGGGCTGATGGTTTTCTTATCACTGTGTGCATTAATACATATAGTGAGATATTCATACTGACTTCATACTTCAGGCAATGCTCAATATTCCAGCCCTTTCCGAAAAAAACATGTTCCAGGAGAGTCAAATCAGTTTTTATAAGACATCCATACTTAAAAGCTACTGACTGAAAGAAATATCAAAGTGGAATTCCCACATTGTTATAAAGAGTAGAAAGACCTAGTGCTTGATATACAAGGAAGAGAAAAAATAAAAATATTTTGGATCTGATTTTATCTTTCAGGCCCTGTACTCTTTCAATAAATAGCCACATATGGTATTGTTTGAAATAGGTTAAAACAAGTATAACTGGTTAAGAACTGAGAACCTGGCTGCTGCACTGGGCTAGATACACTTCTGGAAAAATGAGCAGACTGGTGTAATTCTTGTTCTGGCTGCTACCCTGCCTGTTACCACTTTGTTCCTATTTAACCTTCTGACTACAATGAACATCCAAACCCATTCAAAAAGCTGGGACTGGGGATGCTATACTGTGATTTAGTGCAAGGAATTGTCATGAGGAGCTTGAAATTTTATTTTTCAGTAGAATGGGCTCCCTGTTATCTGCCTACACGTTCAAATTTTTGTGTGTGTGTTGATTTTTTCCCCCCATTTAAAACCAGGGTAGATGGCAGTCTGAAAGTCTTTGTACTTTTCCATTGGGTAATCCTAATGTATAGATTTAATAGTAATTTAATTGAGATTGGCTAAACGTTGCAGGTGTGAGGAATAAACTACACTCTTTTGGTTCTTGCAAGGCACCTGGGTAAGCTTTTTAAAGCTCAGCAGCACATAGAAAAGTCAAATACATTAGGCTTAAGAAATATGCTGTCTTTGGTGTAGTGAACCAGTTGGGTTGGAAGCCACCTGAGTTGGAAACATTGAGTTTGAGTTGTTTCTATTTTTCTGTGCTTTCTATGGGGGTTCACTTACTAGCTTTTGTACTAAGGCAGATAGTTATTTAGAAGGGAAGGAGTTTGTTTCCATGTCTAGGTGAGACTGTGGGAAATGGAAAAAGTAGCAAAGGGAGGAGAGAATGGAAACAAAACAGACTTCTTTGTTTGATCTTTATAGAGGAAAGCTGTGTGTCACTCTGAATACTATTGTTTTCTATACTGACAGATGAGTTTCTGTGTGTGGCTATATTGGTGACAAAGCATTTTGAAGCACTTGTCAGCCTTTTTTTCCCCCATTTCTGATATGTGGAGCAGAATGCATTAACTGAAATTTAGAAATGAGACATTGGTTTTGATTTTGTTTTATAGTTCTCCAGTTAATTTTATCTGTGGTTGAGATACTGGTTAAAACTTGACAAAAGTGTAATGCATACAGTGATCATTGTCTCTGGATTAGAAGAAGAGTGTTGAAGTTGTGGTGGAGGACTGGCGGACATTGGTGCCGAAAGGGTTTCAGCAACTAATGATTTTTGAGACATGCATTTTACAAGGAAGAGCTCAGGAATGTTGACACCTATAGACAAAGTAAATTTAAAATTTGCTCATTGTAAAATGGACTGAAAATATCATTAATATCAAAACACCCTGTCCAACTTTTATAATCTTACAATCACATTAAAGCAAACAATCCTTTCGTTACTCCTTTTGTGCGTGTGCATGTGTGTGTGGCCCCTATTTGTCAGAAAATGGAAAAAATATAACAATTATTTTTGCATTTAAAAAAAATCAAAAACCAACCAAACATGAGAAATACCACTTTTCCTTCTATCCTTACCTAGCAGGAAGAGAAGTTCAACAAATTCTTTTGATTTGGTGGTGTAAACCTTTGTATAGATAAAATTTTTAAATTTTTTTTTTTAGTGTTGGGTTTTTACCAGGAGACGTATGTGTTTGTAATATGCATGCTGACTGTCCCCATATGGAATTACTCAGGGTTTGGTAAGAAATAACTGGTCTGTTTTGCTGACTCTTGGTTTGAATTTGCTGCTGTCTTGCTCTTCACACTGTCTCCCAGCTGTGCTGCCTTTGGAATTTTGCTACATTATAGGAACTGGATTTGGAGAGTCAGTGCAAAAAATGCTGGCTCTAAGGGCAGCAGAATATTTCCAAGAATCAGGTAAGATGCCAGCTCTAATTAGTGATATTTTCTTTTTGGTACTGACTTCCACATGACTTTTAGGTCTTCCTCGATCTCTTTTGCAGAGTAGAAGCTTGAGCTAAATCTACTAAGACATTTGTATGAACACAATGGAATTAGGGGAATTGCCTGATTGGCATGATTTCTAGATGCTGACAGGCTAATGGAAGAACTAAAACACTCTTTAAAATGCACTACATGCAGTGTTGAAAATGCATCAGTTTGTAATGAATTGGGGACCCTAATGGTTCTTTCATTTCACTGTCAAATGTTGAATATGTTACTGATTAATCCTTCATTGCTTCATAGGAAAAACAAGTTAGATGCTGATTTTTAAAACCTTGATGGTTTGCATTCTGTTAAAATGCAGAATGGAAGAAGGAAATGTCATGCTATAAACTTCCAGTGACTACTGACTTAAAATACTTTGTCTTGGGACTAGCAATTCTAAACTATTTATTTTTTTTTCCAAATGTGAGCCTCTTTGGAATCTTTGGAAAACTAAACTGATTTTTTTTTTTTTCTTTTTTTTTTTTTTTTCTTTTTTTTTGAAAAGGAGAAATAGAATATCACATCCACATGGGTGACCCCTCCATTTCCATTTATGGTGAGAACACCCCTCAGGATGGATAGAAATTTGGACTTTTCCTTCCATGCCAGTGTCTGGTTAATTGGAAAACTGATCAGCTTGTTGTCTGAGTCACACACTTAACAGCTTTGGCCATATCTTCAGGAGACATTTGTGGAACTGGATGTCCCCTCTGTGGGGAAAATATATAGTGAGTGTGAACCAACTCTATATGATATAACAACTTCCCAGAAGCGTGGCTGTGTTCAGATTTCAGCAACATCACTTTGCCCTAATAAGGGATGCTTATGTGGATAAACGGATTTGAAATATCTTTGCATACAGTTCTACATAATGTTTTGTCAACAGATCAACTACGGATATGACTTCCTAGTTGTGAGAATACTCTACATTGAAAACATAATTAAATTACCTGATTAGAGGGTGAATACAAACTTTCTTTTATTTTCAGCGGTGGTTCAGTTTATAATTTATATGCTGATGATGAGGATGAGACTGAAGCATCACCTTCTGGACAACAGATTATTGAGAATTCAATTACTATGAATAAAATGAAACTGCTCAAGGCAAAGATGGAGAACATGAATCTGAGTAAAAAGGTGAAATTGTAATTTCAACTTTTCTGTTATAAAATGGCTTGGGCTTTCCTTGTACTGACTTCTCTAAAAAGTAGATCAGATATTCCGCCATTTTGAGAAGTCAAGTTATCACAGGTAGATGATTTCTCAACTATTGTTTATGTAAATACTATTGTATAAACGTTCTGCTGAGGGGCATTGGCATTCCTTGGATCTACCTGCCCTCATGCAAAGAATTCATTACTAGTCCTGGGTTTATTTGCCAGGGTAGATTTTTTGTGTGGGGGGGTTTTATGGTTTTGTTTGTTTGGGTTTTTTTCTTCCAATACTATAAGTAGCATTGTTGTGCAGCACTGCTCTGGTAAAAGTCAATGTTTCTCTTAAAATGAAATTTCATTAGATATACTGTAACTGAAAAGCCTATCAAGTGAAATATGGGAATAATATTATCTTGAAGATAAGGTTACCTGGATGTAAAATGAAGAGATTATACTTTCTTATGTTTTTTGTTGTGTTTGAAGCCTGAAGCTCCTTTGGATAACTTCAGTGGTATTCTGGCTTCCTTTTTCTATTTCTCTGATATGTCAACTGTTTATTGAAAACATTTCCTGATTATAATCTTTGATTTCATTACTCAGATGTTGGGGTGAAGTCTTAATGGCTAGTAACATGTGAGGGAAGAGAAAGAATGATCTTGTCTTTCCTGGCCTTACACTGCCCGAATTCCTCGGAATATATTTTTAGTCAGGTCTTTTGAGTGCAACTGGAATTCAAATACTAATGGTGGTGGTATCTGTGTTTTTTTATTTTGGTTGGGCTTTTTTTTTTTAATAGCCTAAGAAAACTGTCAAGGTGAAGCCTCGCCCTCCAATGACTCCTCGCCCATCTAGTGGCTCGGTGGCTGCTGCTCGGCACCGCTTTTTAAGAGTGCTCCCCCATATCGGACAGTCGTGCCTACCTTCTCCTGGGAATTTGCATCAATCAGAATCTCCCCAAAACGCACTTTCAGCATTGGCTACCTTGGCCACTGCTGGTAGAACAATGCCATCCACAGCTAATCATTTCCTGAAGTCAGATGACACTTGGCAGAGCAACTCTTGGTCTCAGCCAGTCAATAGCATCAGGTTACCGCCGAAAATATCTCGCGTTGAACTAGAAAATGCAAAACTTCCTACAAATAGTATTCTGACTCCTGTTTCATCCCTGCCTGCAAATTCAGAGAAAGCATCTGAAAATGTGACCTCAGCAAGTGAGGAGGATGCTGTTTTGTTTCCAAATCTCACAAATGTGGAACTATATGGAACAGAAGAGGAACATCTACCTGAACCAGATGCTTTTGCTTTTTTAACAGAAGCAAGCACTTCTGAACAGTGTAGCGAGATATATGACGTAGGAAAGGTGAACCCAGAGCTTGAACTGCCTGATGGAGACAAAGATTCTAAGGTTGTAGAGCAGCATAGAAAACCTATTGGCAAAGTGCTGAGCACTGCAGCAGTGGAGACTGGTCTTCTCAGTACTCGTGAATTAAGTCCTCAGAAAAATCTGCTTCTATCTCCCCTCCGGTATTCAGCACAAGTGACACATCACAGTTCTCTGAAACCACAAGCACAGCCCAGATGCTTTGAGGCTGGTAACTTGAGATCTACGGCCTCCCCAAATGTGCTTCGATCATTGGAAGTACATAGTATAGCAGACTCTTCTTTTTCTAGGACCACTAGATTTTGTAGTGTGAAAGTAGAGTCACTTGGCAAAAGACCTGATGTAATTTCTAAAACAGAGGCTAGGGACATCACAGATGTGGCTAGCAAGGCATCCAAAGAACCTGTGAGTTCTGTAAGTAACTTAGGATTTCTGGCTTCGCTGGCCCGAAGCACAAACAGGGAAAGTTTACAGAGTTCCTGTGGGACTGACCGGTTTCGGACTTCTGGTATTGCACTACCTACAAACTTGCAGCATTTTCAGGAAGAAAGCTTTAGGAAAACTGCTCCTCCAAATGAAGCTGCTGAATATATTCTAGTGAGTATGAATGCATCCAAAGAAATCAGAGCTTTCCTGTTTTTGTGATACTGATCTTACAAAACTACTCTCTTGTGTGTGTGTGTGTCTTGTCAGGAGAGGCAGATGGAGTGCGGGAGGTGTATTTAAATCCTTGATTGTCTTAAACTGTTTCCTGAATGGCTGATGGTATCTAAACTACCTGTTTATCTAAACAGGTCCTAGAAGTAATTTTTCATTAAGATTAAAGCAGTGGTTCAGTTCACAACTGAAATTACGAGTTATTGTAGTGACAGAGTTATGAGTGTGTGTGTTAGAAGTGTCATCTCGCTTCTGCTGCTCACTGATTGTCATTTATTCCAGTGTGCCCAGTGACTGGCACCATATGTGCCAAGCTTCTGCTCTCTAATGTACTTTGTTGTTTTGGTGTATTTTGAAGTTTGGGAAGATTTATTAAATAGCTGCTGAGGGTAGGGCTTTATATTGCAGAATTTTAACTTTGCGGAATTTTAACTTTTCAATTTTAAAGTTGTCTTGGACTCTTCATGGGTAGATTGATAAAACATTGATATCAAATAAGCTGATACCAGACTACCTACATTTTCATTTAATTTCCATCTGCTAGTAATTTCCTTGTGGAAATTTTTTTTTTTTTTTAGTCTGCGCATGGGCTTGGAATGAATGGAAGTATTGCAGCTGTAGGGAAAAGAGTAGGTAAGTAACTTATATGATAATTAAAGATGACACTTTAATCTTTCCTGATATATCACACATAGAGAGGACAAAAATAATTTATCTTTGTAAGACATTTGGCTTCTAGAGTCCTTGCTGTATTACACATCTGTAGCATTATTAATCTCTTAATTTTTTAAGCAGTTCTTTAACATGCAGATTGCATCCAGATCTTAGGTGGACCATAACTGCAACTCTCTTAGCTTTTTTAATACCTAGTGAATCCTGCACATCATCTGTAGATCTAAATGTGAGTTTCTATGCTGAAGTTTCCAAATTATCAGTTCTGTGAATACTTCTGAATCTACTAAAATCAGAGCCAAATTTATCAGTAGCATTGTCTTTACTACAAAAAAATGTGGGGAGGAAGTAATAAGGCCAAGGATGCTGCTGAACACTGATAAAGTGCAGCTTTTTCACTATTTTTTTATGCTGATCATCATTCTTCCCACTCTAGCCTTGGTAACTGTGGAGTGCTTAATGCTTGACATGTACTGAAAAATAATGTGTTATGCACAGATATTAATTGCTTATGTAATTCTATTGGGAAGAAAGGAATTGTCTAAATTAATGCTTTTAAAGCTCTTAAGACAGTGAGCTAAGGATTTTCAGCACATTTTATTTTTTTACTATGTATCTTTGACTTGCAGTTAGCAAGTTTTCTTTTCTTTCTGTATGACCTTAGAAAGAGGTGGGTATAAATTCCTGATCTAGATACAGAAAATGAGCTAGACAATAGATGTTCAAATGCAACAGAAAAAATGATGTAATTATAATGTTGGAGCAAAAGCTGCTATAAGAGTGGATTGTACCTTTGTTTCACAACTGTAGGGGCAGCTTTGACTTGGCAGTCAGTCAGTAAACAGGTCTGTCCTTTGCTGCTCCAGAGGTGATACCCTAAGAGCCGTGTCTGCATGATGGGGGAGCCTACTAACACCTGAGTCACTTTGGATACGACTGTGAAGACACTCCTCTGGTGTATCTTATGTCAGGCAAATGTGTATTTTCCAAAAGATACCAGCCATAAGTTGGTATATAGTGGTCATATCATGCAGGCTCTTGAGAGAGATGTGGCTGGTAATGATCTGTTGTGTAGCTGGCCAAAGAACAGATCACTTTTCACTGTAGTTGCTGTAGGGACCGCAAATTTGAGGATGGGTGTAGTGATTTTTCTGTTCAGGTAGGTCCACAGGGCCAGCTGTCTGCTAGCTCTCTCTCTTCCACAAACTGGGCTAGCTGATGCTTCTGAAATTGTGTGCTTTTAGATGATGAAATTGTTAGTGTGGACAAATGTTGCCTGGAAGTTTCAATTCTAGATAGGAGTGGGGTGGGAGTGGTTGGTAGTAATGACTGTGATGTGTAGTGACTGGCTATTGACTGTAGTCTGTTGCATCTCAACTAAGTTGGGACTTAACTGTTGGGATTAAAGGTGTGCTGGGCAAAAAATACTTGAGAACTCATGAGATAACGTTTTGGGAGCATCCTGACAATATAGCAGTAGAAACACTGAAAGAATGTTTGAGAGGATACATTGATCACTCTACTGATCCAGCATGTGGGAAATATGCTTAAGCAAGTTGTGGACAAAGAACTTACTTCTACAGAGAGAAGAGAGAAGAAATGAGAAGCCTCTTCTTTATGTGATCTCCACTTAATAAAGCAAGAGCCAAGAATTACATGGCAAAATGTAAAAATAAAGTAAATTTTTAAGTGTAGAAATTCTACAAACATCTGCAAAGTGCTTAATGTAACCATATAGCTAAGTACAGGCCTGTAGTCTAATACTGTACTTTTCTTGCAATGATGGAGTACCAACAAGATTTTAAAATGTTGCAGTACTTATTTGGCAAACTACTATAGTGAATATATTGGATGCTAGGTACTGGCATGCCCAGTTGATTCTTTGTAAAGCCATTGTGCACAGTGCTTTCCCAGTGGCACTCTGTGGGTGTTCATTTTCCATGTGTTTCTTGATTTATTCTGTAACTTCTTGCTCACGTGAACTTTTAAGGGGTGTTCAGAATAACAGTTCTATGCACTGTGATGCCTCTTCCAAAGGTGTTCATAGGCTTGAGGTGTGTTTCCTGTTTTGGCTTTCAGAGTTTGTTTTTCCCCTCTCCTTTTAGGCTTTAGGTTTCCTACCTGAAGTATCCTAAGAAGTGCAAAATAAATCTGCATTTCAAAAGAAAACATTTAACTAGTTTGTGAATAAGTTAAAATGTCTTTGCTGTCTTTCTACTTCTGAAAGCAGGTGAAGCAACCCATCTTCCACCTGTGAATGGCTTAATTCAAGCAAAAAAGAAAATTTCAAAGCACTGCTTTCTTTGTGGCAAGAAAACTGGACTGGCAACCAGCTATGAGTGCAGGTATGCTGCATGTATAACCAGCTGTTACTTAAAATTGGCAGCTGAGTTAACCAAAAAGTTTTCTTTGCTGCTTGGTATTCCTTAAGCATAGCAAATCAAAAGGCAACCTTCAAAAAGGTTGTAATTCTCAGTTCAGCAAAACTGCCGGAATTAAAACTCAGGAATGTTGCCCCTGTTCTGCTCTTGATGTGTATGCTCTTCCAGGAAGATCAAAAAATGGAAGGTAACAGAATGGAAGATACCAGGAAATTAATAAGATAACAAAAAAGAACAGTGACATTTTATACTGGTGGGAGAAGAACTTATTACAGATACATGTTTTGCAAAGTTTCTCACTAGTAATGATATTATTAACAATTTGAGGAGAAACTGGGTTTGGTACAGTTTCTCAGAAATCTCCCCCAGATTTGGCCCTGTTGCAACACATCTTCACAGTTTGTGACATATACAAATTTTTGATTTTATGTGTGTTCTGTTTTTTGCAAGACGTCACTCACCTTTGAGCATCCAGAGCATCTCAAACACAGAACACCAGAATGCTGGTCCCCCAAATCATAACTTGCAGACAACACAGTGAGACCTGTTGCTTGGTGGTGGTCTTGGGAAACTGTAAAAAAAGCAACAAAAAAAAATCCAGAAAAACAAAAACAAATCTCTATAGAGTGTATCACTGCTAGCAAAACTGTTGCTTCTGAATCTGTTGTCTCACAGCATGATGGCCTGGGGATGGGTAGTGCTTCTTACAATGCTCAATTAGGGCGAAAGCTGTGGTTTAATAGGTTCATGTGAAAGTTAACCATGTATAACATCACAGACACATTGTGGGCTTTATAAACACTTTAACTGCCTTTTTTTCTTGTAAAGTCCTTTCCTCAGCTGCAGTTGGGCTCTGAATAGTCTCAAAATCCCTGGCAAGCTGTTCATTAGGTGGTATTT
>VZTR01018858.1:10622-31860 GCA_013400775.1 Chaetops frenatus
AGGGCAGCGCTCGGCTCGGCCATGGCCGGAACCGAAATGAGAAGCGCAGCGATCCCTTCCGTGCCCGGGGAGGGCCCGGCCCGGCGGGCCCGGCGCTGCGGCCGCTCCGGGTGCGCCCCGCCAGCCGCAGCCCTGCCGGGCCCAGCCCCATCCGCACGGCCCCGCCCGGCCCCCCCGGGACACCGGCACAGGCAGGGGGTGCAGGGCATGCGGGGAACACGATGGGGGCCGGGGCCGCCCGGGCTCTCACCGAGGGCCAGCGCCGCCGTCCTGCCCAGCACGTCCCCCGCCATGGTCGCAGCGCAGGAACTGCATCACGGGCGGGCTGAGCCAACCCGCCGCTGCCTTGCGTCAGCCAGCCCTTCCCTTCCCCTCCCTTCCCTTCTCCTCCCTTCCCTTCCTGGCACACGGCGGGGTATGTCGGGCCATTCCTCCCCGGGAGGTGCCGACACGGTCGAGTCTAACCCCCGGACTCATTGCAAGGAAAGCCGTAGACTTCGGATATTTATTTGCATTACACTTTTGAAATGTACATTCCATTGAATGAGAGCTGTAGGTCATAATTTTTACTATAAAACCATTTCAATAATTAGCTTTAGTTCGGGAGGGGGATTTAGATAAAAGTGAAACATTCAAACACCTCAACTTGAGTAAAGAATGTGCAAATGTAAAGAGACTCATAAAAACACTTCTTACACTCTAAGAACTGAGGCACCAGCAAGTGAAATACATTCCAATGAAAGTGGCTGATTTCTAATGATCAATCACTGACTGTATCCAGAACTGAAATGAATAGCTCGTGCCAGCTCCAGGGGCAGCTTCCAGAGCTCAGATCTATCCTGATTCCTATCCAGTCTGACACTGGCTGGAGTTTATCACCAGAGACATCCCAGCTCAGCTGTGACAGCTCTGATGGGAGCATCCCAGAGACATCCCAGAGACATCCCAGCTCTGCTGTGACAGCTCTGATGGGAGCATCCAGAGCCCTTTCCAAGGCTGAGCACCCCGTGTGCCATCATGTCTGAGCAGTTAATGAAATGGATCACACAAGGGGAATCGCTTTCCATGACAAATATGAAATGTAGATACAGTTTTATAACAACATAGTACTGAAAAGTGAAAAGTCTGCAATTCCAGGCATCACTAAAAACCTACACTGCTGGGTTTCCATTCCCAGCACATGTATCCTTCACTGTCACACAGAGCAGTCACACAAGGATCAGCAGCTCCACGGAGAACTCTTGGCCTTTCCGCATTCCCAGGGGTCCAAACCCAGAAACTTCTGTGCTAAGACATAAAAAGCTTCACATCCTTATGCCACGTGGTTAAGAAAGATCCCGAGTTTGTTTGGAACAGTTTCGTGCAGTGGCAGGGAAAAGCAGCCCCAGCAGGGAGTCCATCAGCTTGTGTCCCGCGTGTGCGCGGAGCTCGTGCTGCTGCCGGCCAGCACGGCGTCCAGCAGGGCGCGCCGCTTGCGGATGCTGCGCCCTGAGGAGATCAGGTCGGCATAGCCTCGCTGGTGGGAGAAGGCGTAGGCGGAGCGGCGGGCGGAGACACCGCGGCGGAATGCGCTCTGTCGCCGCTTCCACTGCTGCTCTTCCAGCAGGTACTTCCGATGGTTCCTCTGGATCTGCATGCACGCAAACACACAGCGGGTCATACATTAGGACAACATCGCCACAGCTTGAACAGTTTCATAGCTGTGTGCTGTGTGCTGGCTCAAGGCACAGCAGAAACAGCCAAACTTACCCCCTACACTCCTGACATGTAGCCCTGGCACTCCAGCCCAGCCTAAATCAAACCCAAACTGGGGCCCTCAGCAGCCTCACCGAGTTTCGGTGGCATCACCAGGTCTCAGCCAGGCACACGAGGAAACAGCCCCCACTGAGCTGCTGCCTCTGGCCAGCCCTGCAGCCACTCCTCTGCCCACGGGACCCCAGCCAGGCTTGTGTGGCTCTCCCAAGGGCACCATCACTTACTTGTCTCTAACATTATCATAAAATGCCAGAATGGCTTGGGTTGGAAGGAACCTTAAAGCCTATTTTGTCCCAGCCCCTGCCATGGGCAGGGACACCTTTCACTATCCCACACCTTAGCACTGACACCATTCCCTGTAAGTAAACACCTGCCATATTCACCCCAATAACACAGATTTCACTCACTTTATTGCTCTCCGAAGGCCAGATTGTCATGGATAAGAAGTGCTGTGCCACTACAGGCAGTAAGCAAATAGCAATAGATAAAATCATGGTAAGCCAAAGGTATGGCTGTCGCAGAGCATTTGGAGCAGTTCCTGGGAATAAAAAGAGCAAAAGTTAATTTATGACAAAGCTACATGACACAGGACGGAGAACCATGAACCACCAGGACTGACCTGTGAACTGAAAGCCAGAAGGGAAGAGAATGTGGATTCCAGCACTGTGAAAGTCAAATGTGATCCCAAAGTAAAGTGCAATACTCCCAAATACTGAAAAAGCATTAACAAAAGTCCAGTAAGACGTATCCAGGCCAATCTAAAAGCAAACAAAAGTGCCAAATGAGTTTATTAATTCCAAATAATGTCAACTACTTCTTGCATGTTGTTGCCTTTTTACTAGAGACATTTAGAGCAGTGAGCAGAAAGTGTTCTCAGAGCACCAGAGCTCAGGAAACGAAGCTTACTTGCCTGAAAATTGACAACAAATATCAGAGAGGATGCTGCTGTGACAGCAAAGGACTGATAATCTGCAGGGGCTTCTCCATCTTGTCCCATAGATTTAAGGTAGGCTCCATATGGGATGAAGAAGATGATCAGTGAAGTTACAGCTCCATGGAGCAAACTTAGAAAGAACTTCTTGTAGTTGAAAAGTAAATCCCTCTGGCCCAAAACGTAAAGTCTGGGGAACCGAAGGCTCAGTTTGTCACTCACATCCTTAATAAAGAGGAAAAAGAAAATGAAAGTTGTTGTGAATTGCTGTTCTCAGTGTGAGCTTTGAAAAGTGAGAAGCTGAACTATACAGTGTCCCAAAGGGAATGGCAGGTCCCTTTCTCTTTCCAATAGCTGGGATTTGCACACAGTAATGCAAAAGGAAGACATTCTTAAAAGCCACGAAACCAAACCCCTCTTGTTTCATGGACAACCAGCGTAACTTAAAGACCTGGTGGTTGATGCCTTTGGATTCATCTGTTGTGACAACATGGGGATACCTGGTCGAGCAAGCCAACGAGCAGGACCGGGAGGCTGGAATACAGCACATTGTACAGCGTGATGAACCAGTCCTCATAGGCTGTCTGCAACAGAGGGGCAATTGCAGGACTTAGTGATTTCATTTTATTACATCCTTCCCCTCCAGTTCCTGAGAAAACTCATATGTGCTCTGCTACAGCTTTAAGTTCCCTCTCTCGGTGTTCACCCAAAGGCAGCAGCATCTTGGCTCAAGGCTCTGCTGAAATTCTGTAGTCTGTGCTAAGCTGTCCCACTCCTTCCAAACCTTTCTCCCTGTACAACAATGATCCTGACTTCGGTGCTCTGGAATCATACCCAACTACTTGTAACTAACCCACTCAGTACTCATCACATCCTCCTGCAGAAATCGCTGGTAATAGCTTCACGTTCCTGACACTTGCCAGGTTAAGCCTGTGCTGTTCCACAGTGACAGAAGCATCTGCTTGTTGTTATCCCACACGAGCACACCTTCCTACCTGGGCAGAGAAGCCATTGAAGAATGAGAACCAGATGTGGACAAGTGTGAAAGCGAAGTTTTTGTAGAAGAAGTATCTCAGAAACTTGCACATCCTGATGTACGACCAGCGCCCGTGGACCAGCAGCAGCCGCTGGAGGTAGCGGAACTGTCCAAAGGAGTAGTCACTCGACATGACAGCCTGCATCCCGTCCTGGCCACTGATCCCAACTCCAATGTGGGCAGCTGGGTGAAGGAGACAAACACCACACACTGGGTTGGACAAAGGGACAGGAACAGGACCAGGGCCACATTTCTACTGTCACCTGGATTCTCTCTCAGTGCTTGTTCTGTCAGAATGCACCTGGGAAATTTGACCAAAGAAGAACCAAGCGACGAGACAGAGTGAGTAAAGTCCTGAGCAAACTGGCCAGGCAGTTTATAAACACCCTCGGGATATAAACCCTATGCCAGATGTTTTTTCTCACAGGGATCTCTTGGAAAGCTGTTCAAAGAGTAGCAGGTACAATCTGGGATGGCTAATGCCACCAGGCAAGGGGCAACCAAGCTACTGCTTTGGGCTTTATATTACACTTCTGTAACACACAGCATGAGAACAGATTGGATTTGAGTCCCTGCTCAGGGAATGTCTACAGGAAAAAATTAAATAGATCAGGAAAAACTACTAACCATTTCCTAAAGTGCTTCCTCAGAAAGGGAAACAGCCACAGAAGCTAAAAGCCCCATGGCAGCAAAGCAGATGGAAGAGTCTTCTGACAGAGAGGGACAGTGGAGAGACCGCAGGAGCAGGCCAGAGGAGATCTGTCCTAGCAAGAGAGCTCGACAGCTGCCTTACTTTTGATCATGTTCACGTCATTGGCCCCATCCCCGATGGCCAGGGTGATGGCCTTCTTGTACTTCTTCACCAGCTCCACCACCATGGCCTTCTGCTTGGGTGTCACACGGCAGCAGATCACAGCCCTGCACTCACAGGCCAGATCAACAAAGTTCTTCTGCTGCTGCTCCTTGTAGGCCTCTGCCCTTCTCCTTTTCTCAGTTTGCTTTTTCTTCTCTTCTGCTGTTCTTGGGAATTTCAGTTTAAGTTTCTTTTTCTTCTTTTTCTTCTCCAGCAAAATTTCATTCTGTAGAAAAAAATAAAACGTACTGAATTCCCTTCTGCACCACTTTCAGTCCTACTCCAGGCACTGCCTACCAACACACGCGAGGTCATTATGCTCCCAGCATCCATTTCTGGCATTTTAATGAACTGCTTGTGCAGATAAAGGAACAGAGTCCTTGGTGAGAGTCACTGTAGCCTGGTGGAGTCCCAAAATCCCAAACACTCAGGAGAACAGCCTTTACCAGCCAGGAGCCAGTGATGATTAGAGCCCGATCTCTGCTGTCCTGGAAGAAGGGCTCGTTCATGCTCAGAGAGGAATGTGGACTGGATCCAGCCCTGTTCCTCTGCTTTTCCAGCCTCGTCTGAAGGAGAGCACTGGAAAAAGAGGGAGAAACAGTTACAGAAAAGTCGAGAATAAACTTTAAGCTAGGTCAGTCCCAGACTGAAAATCCTGAAAACTAACTCCTCTGTTTTCACTTGCCTGGTATCTTCTCCATAGCAGATGGCTGTTTCCTCTGTTAAGAGCTCACAAGAAAATCCAATATTTTCAGCAGTTTCTACAACAGAAATTAAGAGAGGAAAGTATTTACTGAAAGTTCTGTCACAAGTAATTGTTGGGAGCAGTCAGAAGCCCCTCAAGTGCTCTTAAGTAATTTCTGATTTAGGTTTCAGCATGAGAATTCCCTTTCAATGCCACAGTGTAGGTGAACAGGAAAAAAACCCTCCTGTTTTTAGCTGTTTGGCTATAAGCAACCCCACCTTTTTTGTCACCAGTAAGCACCCAGATTTTAATGTCTGCTTTGGAGAGTCTGGAGATCGTTTCTGGAACTCCATCCTGTAGTTTGTCTTCAATAGCTGTTGCACCAAGTAGCTGGAAGGGATTTGAAATACAGGTGGTTTGTAGTATTGAAACATGTTTCTTTAAATATAAGAATTGAAACGTACTAAAAATGTGCAGCTCCTTACAATCAAGTTTTTTTCTATTTCCTCATACACTTTGTCCAGAGCTTCATCCCGATGACTTGTAGCTAAACTGGCCTCCACAAACTTTTTATTCCACACTTCAAATTCATCCTGGCTTATGTCTCTATAGCACAGGCAGAGGGTCCTGAGAGTTTCATTTGCAAAGACCTGAAAAATAATTAAAACCACACATATCCACAAAAGAAAACTCTTCGTTTGCAATCCAAACATGAGGGTAAGAACATGAGCATTTGACAAGTTTGACAGAACCAGTCCAACTTTCAGAACCAATTGCAGGTAGGCCTTAATAGCTTAGGAAAAGGAAATTAATAACACTCTTGTCAGAAATAAGCCATTTTGGTTTTAAAAACACCATACAAAATACAAACGTACATTGAGCGCCTCTTCCGTGGCTTCTCTCTTTAGATTCCTGGGGTGCAGCCGCTCGTAAATCACTGTGTCAGCCCCTTTGCAATACAGCCTGATCTTGCCACTGGGCTCTCTTACTGCAGAGGGAAACAGCAGAGGTGGCACACTTACATAAAGGAATCATTTCAGACTGGATTTTTCAGCTACTGCCAAGTACCAAAAGTACAAGATGGCATTTCTTCTTCAGTGGACTCAAACGCATCCCAGGACTGTCACAGAGCTGTTTATTCTTGCCCCAGCTTCCCTTGCACGTCCCTTTTCACCCCTGAAATGCACCTTCACCCCAAAATAGTGACCTTCCCCATGCAGGCTGGTGGCCATCAGCTTACCAATGACAGACATCCTCTTCCTGTCACTGTTGAAATCCAGGATGGCCAGGACATTGTAGGTCCTCTCAACCCCCATCTCACTTATGGTGATGGTGTTCTGTGTTCGGGAGAGGAAAACGTGCCCAAAGTTCTGGGCGGCCGTCACCAGGGCCCCCTCGTCCGGGGAAGCTGCCTGGTAATTGAGCTGACCTGTAGGATTGCAGCCAGGAGACAGCTGAGGACACAGCTGGACACTGCTGCAGCAGTGCACACACAGGACAGAGACCATGGACCCCCCATTCTGTCACATGTTCTTCCCAAATGGGATAAGTCCTCAGCCTGCTTCCCTCCATGTACTAAAGCAAAAACTCCACATTTCTGCCTCAATATCCTCATTTCTCAATCCAGTCATTTAAACATTTTCAGAAGAAGCTCCAAAGGACAAATCCTTGGCCAGAGACACCAATACAGTGAGTGTAAACAACCCCAAAAATATTAGGAACAAGAAAGGACAGGACACTATTGATTTCACTGAGATTTCACAAAGATGTAAAGTACTATTAATATTCCACATTTTAATCAAATCATCCAACCCTATGTTTCATATCCACGACTTCAATAGCTGATCACCTCTACATTTAGTTTTGTTTCATTTGGAAGGGCAGACTAACACTCCTCCCTTATGGGATCAGCACTAGTTTCGGATCTCTCCCTCGTGGAACCGGATTTGAATTATTATTTCCTGCTACACAAGGAAAACAAACCAACCAAAAGCCATACTCACCATCAGAAGTGTCAGCCATGACTGTGTGGCAAATAGAAAGCAGAAAAAAGAACTTCTGGATTTCTGGCTCCTTTCCAGACTTTATTTGCTCTATCAGATAGTGATCATAGAATAAGAATTTTCCATCTGCATACACATTCCAGCTGAAATCAACTTGCTGCTTAGAAAACAAGGCAAGAGAGTCTGAGTTACCACAGGTGCTGTTCTTTGTGCCCACTCATATCTTTCCATGCTTTGTTGAGGGGGTATTCCCATTCCACGGACCAGGATGCGGCAGTGGCTGGGATGAACCTACCTCTGGGTGGCTCTGGAGCTGCCCCGCTGCATCCCGGCAGTCTCCTGCAAGGCAAGCACCCACACTCAGGGGGACCAGGCACAACACAGCTTTTCCAACCCACCACTAAGTAAAGTGTATCTAGAACTTGTACTGCCTGAGGACTGGAAGGAAAGGAAAAGGACAAACTGCTGCTCTTCCTAAAATTTCCTTGTCTGTTGCTAGAGAAAGTAAATTTGTACAAAAAATTGTGCAAATTACCAATTTTCAATTTCCCTGAAAGCTGGGAAGTTCCCACTAAAGTTCCCTAATTTCCACTTTGTAAGTGGGAAAACCCCAACAATTCAGCCCTTTGCTTTATCCAATGCCAGGTCTAAATTGTGGAAGTTCAGTTGGAACTAAGAGAACACCTGATCTCCAACAGGCATTAAAATTCCTCCTCCTCTTCCTCCTTTGCACAGGCTTTGCACAGACTTACCATATCTTTGCCCATTTATGCAACACTTTTTAAAGGTCATGATGTTCTGTGTAAGGGTTCCAGTCTTGTCAGAGAAGATGTACTGGATTTGCCCCAGCTGCTCGTTCAGCGTGGTGGTCCTGGCCTTGGCAGCCGTGTCCTTCTCGGGGTAGTACATCTGCAGGTCCCAGTTGATGAAATAGCTTTGCCCAAAGCGAATCACTTCTACACTAAACAAAAGAGAAGGAATGCCCTCAATCCCAGCTGCAGCTCACATTTCCACAGAAAGACACCTCCTCAGGTATTGCCCTACCTCACATAGAGGGAAATGGGCACCATGGTGTTGAGGACGATGATGTATCCCCAGAAGTTGAGGAAGCCTCGGTAGGCAGGGCTTAAGTCCTGTGCATCGTACAGGTACCAGGAGGAGTTGCCAATCTGCTGCTCCCAGTAGGTGTGTCCTATGGCCAGCCCAGCCGACAGCAGGATGAGGACCACGATGATCTGCAGGGCATAGAGAGGCCTCTTACACTTCAGAAACAACTGCTCGACTTAAATCTCAAATACCCAAACGGAATAGGACAGGTATTTGTGAGGAGAAATGGAGCAAACTTTTCCCACAAAGGCACCTTTCAGTTTCCTTCTACGACATCCCAGCTCAGCAGGCCAGAACAAGTCAAAACATATTTATTACACGCACACAGGAAGAAGCTGCCTAACTTTGCATTCACTATTCCCTTAAAATGTGAACTTTAAACAGAAAGGCTTACAGTATAAACCATGTAGTTCATAAGGCAGTCAATTTTTGTCCTTTTAAATCTTGTCTTTCCACTATTTTTCATTATTTTTGTGTCAGCACCTAAAAATAAAGAGTGAAAAACTGAAAAAGGGGGAAGATAGGATAAGCAAACACATATAGGTATTACATATTTTACCAAACTGGGACATGCAATACAGTTGGCATCTATAGGATGAAGATTCTTTTTCACTTTGCGGGTGTGTTTTTAGTGGGGAAATATTACACACCTGCAAATATGACCATTCCATGGCAGAAGTCTGTATTCCTGATCTTACAGCCACGCAACAAAATCTTCTCAGCATCCAGGGAATAATTTGAGTTTCTCCAGGATAATGTTCCTGTGAAGTTATCCAGTCGGTTATTGGGTTCTTCACATTCAACCAGACCTGGAAAATTTGGAGGAGAGTGTGTTTAATGTACAAATTAAATCCAAATGCATTGATTTGTAGCTTTATTTTTATTGACTTGCAAACTATTTGAACTATGTTTTAATAGCGTTAGAACTGTACCCACCATCAAAGTCTGCCAGGGCACTTTCTTCCTGAAGGTGTCTGTGTGTCACCTCTAGGGCCATTTTGAATTTTAAGTTAGTCTCACTAAGAAGAAAGGACAAAAAGGTGATTTTATTAAAACCATGGATACAGGAGAGGAGTTTGAACACAATTAAATTAAGGTACCAGTACTTCTTTGGGCAACCTATACTAAAGAAAAAAATAAATCCATGTCCTTCCCCCTTTCTTCCTGTGTCACATTCTCCAACACTTTTGATGTGTCTGTAGCACTCCAGTGGACAATTTTTAATGATTTTTGAATTGTGAGACTCAGCAGCTGGATACAGTTCCCCAGGTCTGGCTTAACAAGCAGACTCTGATGTGCACAATCCTTGCTCTTTTCCTACTCAGCCCAAATTAACTCCAAGATATCTGTTAGTAGAACCTTACCCATCCAGTTCAGTTGTCTCCACATAGCACAGACTGTTTGGTTCTGAGCTGGACAGCAGCAAAATATCAGCCTAGAAAACAAATAAATAGACATCAAATAAAGCCAGGTCAAGACTCCTACAGAACTGTCTAGAAACATAAAACAAATGTATCTGAAGCACTTACAGGAACAAAAGTATTTTTCTTCAGACGAATGATATCACCAACTTTAATATCTTTCCATTTTGTGGTTTTGAACCTAATATCAAGATAGTTCAATAATTATTACTCTTCAATCTAGAACACTATGCACTCTATAAATCTTGCAATACTGAACTTTCCTTAAGAGAAAAAAATTAGCTCTTGGTGCACTGTGGGTTTGCTTTTTGGAAACTGCAATTTAGTTGAGGGTCTACATCTCAGAAGTCAACCTACCTCTTCTCCTCCCCTTTATGAATTCCTGACCTCCTCTCCAAAGAAGTTGCTCTTAGCACAGATTTAGTCCCAGAGAATTAAATTTACATTACTCCTTTAGGCAATTCTCTTCCATCTTCAATTATGTTTTCACACAGGCAGTAGAGAACAGCACTGAACCTTTCCTGTCATCTAGAACTTCAGATCTGACAAAGCTTAGCAACAGGGCACGGATCATCACTTACAGAGCTCAGGAGGGAACATACAAACCTTCCATCCTTGATGACATCACATGTCCTGTTATTGACCTCATTGTCCATCCTGTGAGGAGCCTGAAACCAGAGCAAAGAATGTCCTCCCTGCTCTGTCACAACAGGACAAACGAGCTACACTGGGTGGGTTTTGCTTTTTATGTTAACAGAACGTGGTTCTTACAATGTCATCTGCCAGGTCTTTGACTGCAGTTATTCCCAGCACCAAGAGCAAGGGCACCAGTGTTGTGTACCATGACAGGGTGGTTATTTGAGGGATTGACTACAAAAGACAAAAAAAAATCAGTTCAGTTCAGGATCATCAATCAAACTTAATTCAGAGATATTTCATAGTGATCTGACTAGAGAAAAAAACCAACACTTCAGAGAGCATTTTAAGTCAGGGTGTGAAAATGAACAAAACTCTGTGGGAGGAGTTTGGCTGTTACCCTACTTTGGAATCAGCTTTCCTTTAACAATTGCACTGGCTCATATAGTCTGTTGCTACTTCTGATTTATGAGATGAACTCAAGAAACATCTTTTCCTCATGAAATTCATGAGTTCTGCAATGAGTTCATTTTAATACTGTGCAACTAGCTCATCCCAGAACTCTGCCATAGCTCATCCCAGCTAATCCAGGTTTGTTGCAGGTTTCTGTTATGATGGGTTTGGTCTCTGCAGCAGTTCAGACAGTGCCCCTCAATTCCCTGACAGGACAGCACTGAATTGTGTCATAAATATTATTGAGCTTGCTGCCCGATCCGAAGANGTATTCTCCATCCTGCTTACCTGCAATATGAGAAGAACAAGGAAATAGAAGTTGGCTGCTCTCTTGAACTGTTCAAACAGATTCAGAGGTAAAAAAGTGATAGGGTTGTATTTGTACGTCTTAATTGCATTTCCCTGTGGGAGAAACACAAACATCAGTCACACAGCAGAGCTTCTCCTTCCAACACAAATGTACAGTGCATATTTTTAAGGTCCTAATTCTCCATCTCACCCTTAACACGTCTCTTGATACCTTGATTTTCCATTCCAAAACCCCAACCCAGTTACTCTTCCCCCTCTCTGCTGGAAACACTGAGGAATTGTGAACCGTGGCTTTTACACCACTCACCAGACATTCCAGAGATCTTACCGGGATTAAGGAAGCATTCACCCGACAATTAGCACCTCACTGGGATAAGACAATTTACCGCATATTTGCTTTTCTTGAAGCACAGGAAGATTGTTCTCTTGAAACCCGGCTGGTCATAGAAGTGCTGATCGTTTGCTTTAACTTGCCAGATGCAGTCTGGAAGGGACAAACAGGATCAAAAATTGTTATAAACATGAGGGAACAAATCTGCTGCTGTCAAATTTTACCTTTTAAAGGTACTTGCGACTGAAGCAAGGCTGGTACCTGCTTTGTAGCACATGTCCTTTTAAAAAGCTCTAAAGACATTTCCAGGCTGATTGTCTTTATTAGCAATTCAAGTACATTCCGAGATACGAAGAAGTGTTGCTTAACATTTGAAAGTTCTGTGGGAAACCTGCAGAATAACATTTATTCATGCTAGATTCCCTTCTCTCCCCTCTTTTGGTTTGCTTCTGTGACACCTGTGAAGAAGCACTAAGCACTCGAACCCGGGTATCTGTCTTGCTGGAAATGAAGAGTTCAGTTTAGCTTCTGAAAGCAATTATTTAACTTAACCACACTGTGCCACGGTTTTTATTCACACCCATAACAAAGTACAAATCTAAAGTGCTCATTTTATTTCTTCAGCCACCTTTTTTGTTCGATTGTGAGAAAACTCAGGAACGGGAATTGCATCCATCAAGTAATTTTCTATGCCCGCTTTTTCACGGGCCACCGCTTTCCCTCCCAGATCCTGCAGCTCCCATTCCCTCCAGACCGCAGCACAGACACCCGGCTACCCACAGCCAGACACCCAGGCCCTGCCCACATCCCGGGAACTCATTGCCCAGGTTTCAAAGCTGGCTCCCGGCAGCTCTGCCTGCCTCGGAAGGATGACGCAGACAGCATTTTGAAATGCAGCTTTCCTGACTCACCGGCCAAGCATCTCCCACTCTCCTCCAGCCCAGTAATTGTCCTTAATAGGTGCCCTTCCTGGTTCCATGGCATCCTCTTCACCCGTGCATGGGGTGAAACTGCCCGTGGCAGAGGCGTGGGGCCTGGCTGTGACTAAGACTTCAAAACCTAAATCCAAGTGCAGACTTTTTTTTCCCCACCCACCATAGAGCAAATTCTGGACTGACATATGTGGACTTTTCCTGTGACTACATAACTTTCATTTCCAGCACCTTGGTTACAAGCCCACATGATAATAGAGAAATATTTACCTTGATGAACCAGGTTTTGAGTTAAAAGATTATAAGCATGAATTGAGAAAGTTACTAAATCTTGTCAAAGTAACAGGGCATGAAGAAAAATATAAAGCCTACATAAACATTTCTTTACCACATTGCAGTGTTGATAAAACTGATGGAAAACAGGCAAATTAGGTCTGAGGTAAAACCTGTAGAAAGGAAACTCCTCAAAATTACTTTAAACTGTGGTACTAACACCTAATATTTGGCAAGCTGCTTTGGTAATTCATCAACTCTAAAGGATGTCATCATAAAAAAACCCTTAAACTAAACATGTGATGGGTGCTTGTAAAATGAAAACATGTAACAGGTGGTTATGACACGAGAGGTGACCAACTGTTCCCACACAAACAGGAAAAAATCTCTATAAATTAAACAGGCTCTGGTTACGTTGAAAATACTTATGTTGCAGCACTAAGAAAAGGGAATTTAGGGGAGCCACAGATGTTTCTTGGGCAGACGTTCAGAACAGGGATGCCAGAAAGGCTCCTCCCACTGATGTTCCTACGCTGGCAGCAGCCGCAGGCTGTACCTGCCAGTTCCCTTGAACTCCTCCTACTCACCTTTTACCTTTCAGGAAATTCATGAGGGTATAAAATGAGCAGTGAGGTGGAAATCTGCTCTCCACAAGCAGAAATCCAGGGAAAACACTGACTGAGCACAGCAAAATGCTTATGCTGGAGCCCATTTACAGAGGATTGGGAAAACAAATACCTGAAGGTCTGTTTGAACAGTTCCCAGGGCACAGGCCATGTACATCCAGGGCCCGCCTTAATTAACAGGAGGTCACCGTGCAGCTCATTATCTTTATGCAAGGAGCAGTGGCACAGAACTGGGCTGCAGGTTGCAATGAAGCTGAGTTTCATTCTGACATTTGTTAAACTGAATTGCCATCAATTACTCCTCCAGAGTCAGATAAGCCATTCCAAAGCCTACCTGACAAATAAACACAGTAGTCCAATCAGTCCCTGAGGCTCAGCCTCTGCATCCAGGATGGTTAGGATGGTTACTCCCCATTCATCGCCGGGAATGCTGTTACCTTTTTTCCCAGGATCTCGGCTCTCCTCGGTGTCCCTGCCGGTTTGGTTCGGTCCTGGTTCAGCCCCAGGCTGCCGGCTGTCCAACTCATCCTCTGTTTCATCATCACTGTACGGCACCACCTCATCGTTGGGCTGGGAATCCTCCTCGAAGGTGGTCTCTGAATCCCTCTCTGAGATCATGCTGCTAGCACCCTGCCAGCATTTTGGACAAGGTAGGGAAAAAAGAGCTCATGTAGCAAGTGCAGAAAACTGTATCTCTAATTTTACTCTGCTGCTGCTGGTCACCAAACCCCACATCTGAAACCAGTTTCCCCAGAACAGTGCAGGGCACCGGCTTGGATTTCCGGCACAGACCAGAGTCAGAGGGCAGTTCTTGTCCCAGCCAGCCCTTCATTACTGTTCTGCTATGTGAAATTACACACTGCAGCCCCAGGAACACCCTGTGCTCCCTACACAGGATGTAGGACATGGGGAGCACTCGAACACATGTCTCCCAGTGGCCATTACATCATTCTCTGAGGAGCTACAGGAGCTGGAGCCCTGCTTGGCCACAGTGGGACAAGGAACCGGGCACTGAGCTATTCAGGGGCCTGAGCTGGAGCTTGAGGTGTATTCCCTAACTCCACAGCTATTTAGGAAAACGTGATCTGTCACAGAAGTCTCAGGTTCCACACCTGTGTTAGTGACCAGCTCACTGTGATATTTTGGTTTATTTCTCTCTCCTCTTTTCAGTGTTTTAGTTCTTTCTGTCCTGCTAACACCTCTCATGGGAACTGCTGGAGGGAACAAGTTCCTCCCACACACAGTCCCTAGAACACAAAATGCCAGCAGATCTTTGACTGGCTCTCACTCTACAACAAACGAAAGAAGCTCATATCCCTGGCACACAGAGTTTCAGCTGTTGGTCTATTAAACTTTACTGATTAACTGCTTAATGATTAATGAACTAATTAGTCATGCAAAGGGTTAGATGAGATGTCAGAAACACGCTGCTTTTGGTTTCCATTACAGATGTGTGGCTACATGGCAAAATCCTACAATGCCACCAGCAGCAGCCCGTGATGGACGCCAGCGAAGTGATCTGCTGGGGTAAGGTTAAATTAACTGCAGTCACTTTCCCTCCTCAAAGAACTAAACTGCCGACTGGAAAACCTTGTTAAGAGAGGAGATCTCATTAAATGTTACCCTGCAGGCAGCACAAGTGCTCTGTGTTGCGGGCACACCATTAGCATTCTGCAGGAGGCAATGGAATCGTGCCCGGGGCTGGCCGGGAGCCTGCGGAAAAGCTCCCGTAGTCGGGAGAGAGCTGCTGTGGGACCCAGGGCAAAGGAGTCCTCCCGTGACAGGCTGACAAATTGGTTTAGAGTTGTTTCTTGACACCTAGTCTGGAAGAAAAGGGCTGGCTGGGGCAGCAGAGCCGTGTCAGAAGTTCAGAGGAAGGTGGGGAGCGATCACGATGTGAAAGGGGAGATGGGAGGAACTGACAGCACGGAGCAGCAGATACACCAACTAATCCCGGGGCAGCAGGGAAGAGAGGGGAGCCCCCTCACAGCAGAAACTAAAGGGGAGCAAGCATAGCAAGAAGACAGGAGGCCACTACTGATTTTTGATGTGGTCACTATTCTGAGGACTGTGGAAACAGTTCATGGAGGGCCTGAGATGGAACAACACATTAGTTAAAATACTGCTTGATAAAATACTCAACACTTTAAAAAGCTGGTTCTTGGTTGCATGCTCCTAATTTTCTAGTTCCTGACTTGACAACAGGGGCTTTCACACAGTTTCAGAGCAGTTTCAGGTCAGAAAACCTTATATAAATCACTTCAATCTAGAGGAAGCATCAGCTCACACTGCTTGGCTGGCTGGGGAACAATGCCCAGCTCCCAGCTCTGCCTCCTAGCTTGGAAAACCCTGCTGATTCAACCGTGGTCTGGATACACGTGGAGGTAAAGGAGATCAACATAGTATTAAGCACAGGTTTAAGTCTACCAGATCCAGTTTATTTACTAAAAGGGCAAATTCCACACTGCTTCAGTCACTCAGGTTTTGTTCTACTTGTGCCTCAGGGCAAGCACCAGATAATTTGGAATAAATTAAACCTCGTAAAAACTCCACTTAGAGCATTTGTTTCAAGGCTGTAAACAACAACCCAAACCAATCTTACTCCAGATTCTTCTTTGGGGAGTCACTGCACATGACACTGCTGCAAGAACCTGGGGTGACTTCCTGCAAATCAGATCATCAAAGTGCCCTGAGAGTTAATGAATCCCTCTAGAACAAGGGACATGTATAGCAAAAGGATTAAAACGCCACTAAAGCTGTTATTTGTGTTTATTGTGGATATACAGACCTACAACGTGAAGCACAACTAGCCTCACCATTACACACCTGCTGGTCACCACAACCTCTGCACAGCTCACACCCTGCAGGTTCCTGTCCTTGGCACCAAATTCTGCACTACCTCACACACTCTGGCAGTGCCAAGCTCAACAGCTGCTCAAACCTAGCCACACATTGTTCTTTCAGAACATAACATCATCAGTATTTTAAGCAAGAATCATAAAGCAAACTCAAACAGTACACTAAGTAACTCGGAGAGACCCTTCTGAACTGCTTCAGTTGAAATAGGATAAAAAAAGCTACAGCGAGATGTTTCACTGATTTAACTTGGCATTAAAAAAAGTACTTAGGTGCAAAGCCTGATCCTTAGACATGTAAGATTTATTTCTTTATTATGTGTTACTGGAGCACCCAGCATTGCAAACCAAAACCTGCTTACAGGAGGGCTGAATACAAACTCCCAAAACTGCACTAGAAAACCATGTCTGACATCAACCTCTGGGGTGGGGTTCCCACAAGGACCTGCTGGCAGATGCATGATCACTCCAATTACGTTTTCCCTAAGAGACAAAAGTAATGATTCTGCTATCCTCAGCTGTCCCACCCTGCTCACCTCGCCAGTAACAGAGAATTGGAGCCAAAACAGGAACGTGGACAAAGCTGGTAGGGAACAACAGCCGAGGGGATGCTCTCAGGGCTACAAGCCCAGCACCCCAAAGGAGAAATCACAGCCCACAGAGCACTTGGATGGCTCCACCAGAGCAGACACCTGTATTCCAGGGGCTCAAGTCCATGTCCCAGTTTATACCCTGAGAGGTTGCAGAATGATTTTTAATCCATGGGCACAGGATTAAGGGACAGCTCTAACAGCGCTTCAGACCTGAAGTTTGGAATTACAAAGACAGCCCAGGATCCACTCACAGATCATGATCTTCTCTCCAATGCAGTAATGACCCAACAGGTACCAGTCAATGCTCCCACAGTTATTTTTAACCCCTCCAAAGAACGGTTGGAAGCCAAGGCCTTTGACAGCAGGATATTTTGTTTCTGCTCTCCCCTCAGGGATCCCAGCCAAAGGCTTTCACAGAGAATCGGCCTGCATTAAAAATGTATTCAGCAACTCATCTCCCTGGAACCAGAGCTGCCACAGGGAAACAGGCAAATCATAAACTGGATTTACTTCCAATAGATGAGATGGATCACTGATTACTCAAAGCAGATATGAAATATTACTGGTAACAAGTGCTTGGACAGGCAGATAGAAGGGTTTTCTGAACAACTCAAACCTTCCAGCTAATCTTTATGACGTTCTGAGGAAAAGAAAACAGGAGCTAAAATAGCATGAATCAGCACAAATGAGCCAAGGAAATAACCTTCACTCCAAACACTACAGAGCTTCAGGTAGATTGCCATGCAAATTACATGCTTAAAACTGATCATTTTGTGGAGCTCTTTCACACACAACAGCTCCAGTCACTTCCCTGAATGACTACTTTACAGTAATTGAACACCCAAAAATTATACCTTGAAGGGGATGATTTCCCTTAGTCGTTTGTTCTGAAACACACTGGCTGTCACATGCAGCCTAGGAAAGGTAAAGCCCAGCTCCTGGAATGCCCCGGAGAAAGGTGAGCTCATGTATCTGCTTTGAGGCAGCTGAGGCTCGAGAGTGTAAGGTAATGAAGCCCAGCTCCTGACCCTACACACCTTCCCTCCCTGTAATGCTGGAAACAGCTCCCACTGGAACCTGCCAACACGTGCCTAACATGAGCTGACTCAGAATCACCCCCAAAAGGTTAAAATCAGGGTGATTCCAGTATGGCTGCAGATATAGAATGCTCGTAGGGAAGTCATGCACCCACACAACCCAGGACATCACAAGGTGTCAAACCCAAGACACAATGTGTCGTACCCGAGATCTCCACACAACAGAACCACCAATGATTCCAGCTGTCCCTTCAACGGCAGAAATCCTTGGGGATCCTGTTCTGCAAGTGACAGGTCCCAGGGGAGTCAGCCTGGCTGCACCATCGAGTGTTGCCGTGCACCCAGCCCCTCAGTTTACATGTTTTACATACACCATTTTAAAATATAAAGTCTATCTATATGACTCACAATAGTACCTTAACACGGGCACCTACTGCTGCTCTGGAGGCTGTACAAACTCTGAGGATTAAGGACTAATTCCAGCTCCAAGAGACTTTTTAATTGCTATTGTGCACAGCCAACTTTGCAACACCCACAGATTTTCCTTTGCAAGGAACCAACCCCAGTGCCTCCTCCAATGCCATCATAACCCCGATGACCTGCACCAGCAGGAGGCAAACACCACCCTAAAATTATAATCTCTGGCACCACCAAGCTCTGAAAATATTACTTTAAAAAGCTGCTGGTGCCAAACCTGGCTGCAGGGAGGTGACACTGCAGACCTGCTCATGCAAGCTGAGACACCAACACCCTGAAACCCTCTAGAGAGAGGAGAGAGGGTACAGCTCTGTGCTGCTGACAAGTGTTCAAGTCCCATCTTGGAGAAAAAAATAAAAATAAAAAGCAGAGAGTATTGTGTACTCACCAGTGTAGCTACTTACTAAAACTTGTATGAAAATGACTATGAAGGACACTCCAATATAATTAATTTATCCCGATGAGGCAACAGGATTTGACACAAGGAAGAGATTAACTAGACACTAAGAATTGAACAGAAAATCATTCCGAGAAAGAGAGATGCACAGCCTACAGGCCCAGCTGCCTGAGGTTACACAAAAATCGTAGAAGATGGGTCATTGCAGAAACAAAATCATCATTTTCCCCACTATCTGCCCTGGGATTTCTCATTAACAGATCTGCAGAGTCCCATCATTTAAAGTCCAAGGCAAGGTAGGCTATCTTTGCAGAAGATAAGAGGATTGGTAACCTTTGCTCAAGCTGCAGGTTCCAGTGTACTCTGAAGGGGTTTCAACCAGCCTTTTGGAGGGTGTTACCTTGCTCTCAAGGTTCATGTTATACAACAGCCCATCTTGGAAAGATAGAGGAAATATAGAGGAAAACATAATTTTTTTTTTGCACGCTTAAACTGCATTGTTTGCAGTAGAAGATTTTTGGAACCTTATAGAGAGATTTTTTCCTAGCTATCACCCTCACCATCAAAACCAGCAGGTATTTTTAACTGGACTAAATAAAGGTTACTTCCTGCTATCAAGGCTGGAGATTCCATGAATCTCCATGAAACACCTTTTCTGGCAGCATCTACAATAGACACTGAGGCCATTTTCCTAAACTGACCTTTATCCAATGGAGTGTGTGACTTAAGCCCAGACTCCATCACAGATGCTGGCACCGGCCACTCACAGAGAATCCTGTGTTCAGCTTCAAATCAGGCTCCATCTGCAATGAAACAATGCAGAAAACAGTGTATTGCCTGATTCCACCTTGTGTGTGTGCAATAACACAAAAATATTCTTTAGAAAAATCGTGATATTAATTTGCCTTGCAAAATTTCTTAAGAAAAAGAGAGATTTCTGCTTAGTTCTCCAGACCTTTCCATGCTGCTCCTCTCCCTCTTCTCCAGGACAGAGTCACTTCGGCAAATGATTCTTTCCTCGATTTGTTTCCTGTTTTCCTTACACTGCTTCTCCTCACCCCCTTCTTTCTTTTAATGCTTTGCTCTACATCTCCCTGTGCATCACTGTACAGCATTTTGTACCCATGAACCTGCTGAAATTGCCCATTGTGATGAAAAAGCATGCTATGAAAAGCCAGTGTCTACCAAGGAGACAGAAGAGTCCTGCAACTTTATTCAATAATGGCAGAGAGTTCTCTGGGGCCCACTCCCATGGGGTTTCTCTTTTGAGGTTTTGGAGGGCTCAGCCTCCTTTTATTCCAAACTCCTGGGTGTGTGCTGTCCCTTTCCTTTCCCCTTCATCGTCAGAGGTACCAGGAAGGTGCAGCCTTCCCAAAGTGCCTACCACATATCCCCCCTTGAACCTGGCATTTTACCCTGAAGTTCAGAAGCTCAGGCTCTCTGGGTTCTGCAACAGACTTTGTGTGGAGCCATATGTCCTATTACCCCAAGGTTCAGGAGTCAAACTGTCTGGGCTNCTTTTATTCCAAACTCCTGGGTGTGTGCTGTCCCTTTCCTTTCCCCTTCATCGTCAGAGGTACCAGGAAGGTGCAGCCTTCCCAAAGTGCCTACCACATATCCCCCCTTGAACCTGGCATTTTACCCTGAAGTTCAGAAGCTCAGGCTCTCTGGGTTCTGCAACAGACTTTGTGTGGAGCCATATGTCCTATTACCCCAAGGTTCAGGAGTCAAACTGTCTGGGCTCTGTGACAAACTTGTGGCTTGAAGTTGGAAGAGACATTTCAAAGATATTAACATCCATACCCTATATGTAAAGACATTAGTGCACATCTTTCCTATCACCTTATTATATCACCAAATTGACAATCCTATCAATTGTCAAATTGTCAAATGAAAAATGTATTTCAAATTTCTATCAGGACACATGGGGAAAAGCCAGCAGACATTCCAGAGGCATTCCGTAAGCTTGCCAAAAAGCAGTGCTGTCACAGAGCTCGGCACCTGCTGAGCAGGGCTCAAAAAAATCCATCTCAAATGAGAATCATGCCCTTCACCCTGACAAGCACAGACACAGAGAGGTTAAGTGATTTGCCCAAGGCCCTTGGTTAAGTCACTGACAGAGCCAGGGTTGGGTTTCAGAAGCTCCTGGCCACCGTCCTGCATTCAGTTACAGCTGCACAAAGCATCTCATTTAACAAAGGCCTGACAAAGCCCACGGCCAGGAAGAACATCAAAACCCCTCAGATCTGAAACAACACCAACCAAGGCCCTTTCCATATTTAAGAGCAGGCAGCGCTTCATGCTCAGTTCAATGTCATTATTCAGCCCTCAAACAACAGCCACACCGTCAAGAGAGCAGGGAAATAAATTGCAGCTCATTTTAAAATAGCTTCAGTGCAACTGGCTTTTGGAATTCACCACCCCTAACTCCAATGCAAAGGTCCAGAACATTCACTGTCTTACATGGCAGAATTAAGTGAGAACAGTTCAGAAGTTACCGAGGATAAATTACCGTTAATCTCTACAAT